>PNEQ01114565.1:0-11980 GCA_003012365.1 Medauroidea extradentata | reverse complement strand
AAATGATTTTACATACGTGATTACACTTTCCTTAGCCCTGAATGCTCTCGCCTGTCACACATTACCCTCAAATTGTTAACGGAAATTACTTGTATTTATGGTGCAGCCCACCGCTCGTAAATTAATGGTTTTTTACACATTAATTACAATTGAAAATCCATCTACTTTAATTGAAAGTGTCCTGCTGCACTTCTGCTGCTGTCTACACCAACATAGAGGTGTTGAGTCCTGGTTTTACGACTTACATTTAACTCCCACGTCTTCTCTTAACTCTAACACACGGCGATCTCGACGCACTGTATTAAGCAAGCCAGGTTTCCCAAACACTGGGCGACGCCCCCTCATTATAACTAGTGCCCCACGAAGCATCTCGGGATCACATTAGACATATGCTGACGCCGAAAAACGTGTATAAACGTATTTAAGAAGTTACGGAAGTTAAGTTTACGGTTACGTTACGTTTATGCCAACTTGAAACCACAATTATGCACAACAAACAAATTTAGAAAAAAAGAAAGGGATAGGGTGGGCAGGCCAAGTACCTTACACTCCCTATCTTGCTCTCGTAATACTTTATTTGTGATTTTCAATCTTATACTGGTATTATTGAGGAGTTTTGAGTTACAGTATTTACTCAAATTCAAGATGCCACTGATTCTAAGACGCACCTTGCTTTTCAGAAATTTCTTAAACAAAATATTCAGACTATAACCAACACGCAACAATAAAACCTGTTTAGAGAAATAATATTTAAGAAATTATGTGTATCTGCGAATAGAAAATCCTTGAATTTCATGAATCAAACCATCCGTCTTGACATGCCCTGAACTGGTGACATGCGATGCCATGGTGCGTTGCAATCTCCATCGCTTTCAATGACAGTTGATTACTTCGTAAGATATGACTCCACCATTTTGTTGGATAACAACAAAATTTTTCTCCTCTTCTTCAATTTCTGGGAAACTGCCACATTTCAGCCCTTGAAAACCCTTCTGGATGCAAATATTGCACTGCAATCTTTCCTCCAGCAACCAACTCAGAACATTACGCTCATTAATTCCAAAATATTAACCCGCTACGCCATTTTCTATAATTTTCTGCAAATTGAATTAATTTTTGTTTTAAGGAGGCAATGTTATACACATGTTTTTATGTAATTGTACACAAAGTACCGTAATTGACACCAAAACAAATATTAACATCATAATCGGTAGAGCGTATAGTTGATGCTTTCGACATTATACTTTATCCATTTCAAGGTTGCAGCAGAAATAAACATTGTCACTGGCGAGCTTTCAGTCATTGGCTGGCTGGTTATTTAACAGTGTTGTTGCAGCAAGAAATAGTTCCGATGATATAGTGCTTTGTTATAGTTCAGACGTAGCAATTTAAATGTTCAGTTGCCGTTTTTAATCCTCTGTAATATACTAATATCACTCTGTGCGCATGAAATAGTATATGTGCTTGTAGTTTCAAACATGCACGTTTACCTGTTATCGTTACGGGGTAGAAACATCTACAGATACTACTCTGCAAGAGTATATACTGTAATTTTTTCAAGGATCACAGTAAATTACATTTGATACGCCAAAGTTTTTTGGTTGTACAGAATTTGCAATGTGTCTGTTTGTTTTTCTTCCTCCTTAAGAACTAATGAAGTTCACCAGTGATGAACAAATCACAAATTTTGTTTTATTAAAAATAACTGGTAGGTTCGTTAAACAGTTTGGTACATTATTTTCCTAATCCTCCTTTCACAGTGTTTATACCATTTTAAGTGCAAATAATGGTATTCTAAAATACTGCGTAGCCTCATGTAATATTGAAAATTATCTTCTGGATGATAAAATACTGTAATTATAATTTTCAGTCTGCTAAAATTGGAAAAAAATTAGGGCTGAGCCGATACAAATTTTTACAGATTCCGATCAAACCAATATTTTATGACCGATATGGCAGATAACAGATCCAAATAAATTTTTAAGCCCACTGGCTTTTTTTTGTTTCTTTACTTTATTTAATATATTACATCTGTGTATCTCATGAGCTAGGAAGCTTTTAAGTATTGTATAGAACATGCCAATGACTTTCAAGCCACTAGTAAATTCAAATTGTCATATTTGTTATTCCTCATAGTTAATTAAAAAAAAAAGTTATATGTGGATGCAAAGAAGTAGAGGTAGGCCTAGTATAAAATGTCGAGGTTTTTATTTCCACTTCTAACACAGTCCTGTCTCTGTAGTTGTATTTTATTTCAACAGACGTTAACATGCTACAATAAACACTTCTTAAATCGTTTACGCACAACTTTGTTATAAAAGTAACGACATATTGAAAATAAACAATACATTCAAATATCGTAACCTTTCTTCAGACGTTTGTATTCCGCAATTTTATTGTTTGCAAATTACCGTAACTTCTCTTCGGAAGTCAAGCTGGCACACGAATAATAAAACAGTTTATTTATATCTGTTTGGTCTTAAATGTTTCTACTGTATTTACACATGTCCCCATTTCTTTCAAAAAAATACTTGAAATGATTTGAATCATAAAAGAATTTATGTCAGTTAATTAATTACTTCTAACTAACATAACTTAAAAAAGCTCAAATATTACAACTTAATGGCATATATAAAAAAGTACCTTTTAGAAAGACACATTTCATAAAAAAAAACCAGTCTGTTACCGGATATTATGTAAACAAATATGGTTGATGCTGAAAGAAAGAAAAAAAAGGGGGGGGGGTGGTAGTTGTAGAGTTGTTGTACGCTGTTATGTTTTTAAATAATGCAGGAGTTTCGAAGGACAAAAAAGAAACGTCTGGAACTGCTCCTTACCCTTGCAGCCACCTTCTATTAGCGGCGGCAGTTGTACCAGTGGCGAGTGATGAAAATGACATTTACAGTACTCCAGAAATTAGATTTTTATTTTACATGCCCGGATAGCCTGAGGTGTTCACCAAAAAGTTAACGTAGAGAGATAACAACAAAAAATTTATAAAAATTTTTGGTTTCTATTATTTACAGTTTAGCAGAAGTACATAGCACAGTCCTTGCTAAAGTACTCAGATTCATTCCAGTGACTTTACGAAAGTGAATGTGTGATACCGGTGCTCAAATGGACAACGTCATTAGTGTTCGACTGGGTTTCTCCTCAGCTGTGATGTGCTTCGGTTTGCTAAAAAAAAAAAAAAAAAAATAAAGTACAGGATGCAAATAACTACTTACCGCGACGGGTATCTAAAAACCGCAATATCCACACGTGCAGTTCTTTAGTGCACCTACCTACTTGAGTATACTAAACATCAGTAAACAAAAAAATAAGAAAACGTAGACGGCAATACTGCCCATTTTACTGGTAAATCCGCCCTCTAGGCACGTGTCAAGCCACTCCCGCCATGATGCCCCAACAGATCTCTACTAGCCGGCCATATCTACGTGACCGCCAACTACCTCCGACGTACCGCGACTGACTTTTCCTGAACGGACACACGGACTTACTCGGCTGAGTGGCGGAGTGATATACTGTATCAGGATCCACCTTCATTACATACTGACATTTATAATGGAAGAAAATCATGTAACATAGTTACTGACAAAATTAAATAAGAGATTACTACACATTAACAAAAAATTAATAATTACTTTATTTAATTGATGACAAGTTGTGTCAGCAAATTGTCAAATAGTTCTGCGGAGCACCGTGAAATATTATTTATTAATCGCACAACGTAAAACACAAGATCTTTGGTACAAGATGTCACTTCGGAACTAGTCGGGCAGCTTTGACTTGAGAAATGTTGTGGGAGACGTTCCGTTCTGCAGCATGCACTGCATGCTATGCCTCTCTCACACACGACACATTATTTATTTTTTATACTCGCGTACTTAACAGCATTTCGTTTGGGACACTTTTTATTTTCTAAGCTCTTCTGTTTCTTTTTTGCACCTTTTCTCTTCTAAAGAGACTTCGCCATGAAACCCTAGCAGATGCAGAACACATGCAAAAGAAACTCTAGGAGTAACATAACATGCTGCGGTATGCAAGAATGTGTATACATTTCTTACAAACTGCAAAACTTCCGTTATCAAGTAAATTATATTACAGAAGTAATGCATTAACAATGGTTTCATATTTCTGAGAAAGGATTTTAAACTTAGGAAATAGCTCTGTTAGTATTATGTTACCCGAAAATTCAAGGACTTTTGAAGGACTGGATTATATCAAGGACATTTCAAGGCCTTTCAAGGACATGGTCAAAGTTCCAGGACCGTAAGAACCCTACCACGGAGTGTAGGCAGCAAGTGTGTTTGTTGGCTATTGTGCTTACGAGACGAGACAAAATCCTCACTCCCACATATTATCTTTACTCTTTTGTATATGCTTTTACAAATTAAGTTTGATCTCTGATAGTTAATGTTAACCATATCAGCTTTTCATCCACATTTAACAAGAAAGGAAAATGTGACTGTCAAGCATACCACAACTACCCGACAGAGCAAGACAAGAAAAACCAGTAACTGAGACTTATGTTTCATAGTATGACTGTTGAACATCAAGGTTCACTGCTATAAATAGGCATTGCTATTTTCCTTGTTTGTTTTTCTCCAAAATACATATTAGCTTGGAACTAACATTTTCGATTCAAATCCAAGAAAATTATCAAGTTTTCTGTTTAGTGATGTTTTGTGGTTATATTTTTCTCATGTTTGTACATTTTGTTGGTTATTCTTGTATTAAAGATGACATTTATCATTAAGTGTACAGATAAATACAATAATAACAAAGATTCGCTTAATAGAAAAAGTACTATATGGTGCAATTTTAGTCCAACACAAAAATATTCACTAGACTTGCTTTGCATTCTGCCGGTAATGGTACAGTAGATTTAACGAACTCTGGAATAACAAAAACAGTGATTTAATGAAAAAACTTTAAGACCCTTCAAAAAATAACAATAAATGTATGAAATATCTAAGTGACTTTGATTAAATGGAATATAAATTGTAATGTAAGTCTATTAAAGATACTACCGCTGGCGCAGGATATACTTATTTCTCCGTAGATTAATTTAAACCATCCGTCGAGAAATAAAAAATTTTTTTTTACAATTCGGTGAAAATTTTGGCTACGGGAGTGACTTAGAGATTTGACACGTGGTACCAGTTTTTTGACTCAAATATGATTTTTTTGGCGTTTTTTACCAGAACTTTCAGTGGTTCCCGCCAGTGTTGTCAGACCAATGGTTTCCCTGACAATGTGTTGTGATGTTTTCGGTGTTTCTTGCGTACTGTTTACAAAATGCCGTAAATTTTAATGAATTTTTAGTTAATAATGTAGGTTTTAAACAGTAGTGTTTTTCCCTAAGAGCTCGTAGTAGAAATTGAAGGGGTGGACTTGACAACATAGGATTCTAAGTTTGCTTTTGTTATTACCATGGGGCATGCTGATACGTTCGTTAATCGTTGTCTGTTGTTTATTGTTTACTTGGCATGGCGCGAATATTTTTTGTATGATTCGTGCGAGTATTAATATCTTCTGAACATGTCTGAAGTCCATGGATTTACATTTAAATGGTATTTTATCTAACGTACGAGGAACACGCGAGAGTTTTTTGGCTCGTGCAGTGACAAAGGTTTGTTAAAAAGTTACAGCATAACATGATCTCGTGTGTTTATGAAAATGATTTAGTGCATTAAAAATATCTGGAATTGTATGTTCAATGAGTGTTATTTCCACAACGTAATTAATTTAAGGAAAACAATCATGACAAAACAGACTGTATTAGTTAACAGATCCTTCTACTTTGTTGACGAACCCTATACTCAGGAGCAATTTGCTCAAAATCTGAGTCCATTGGGTGACGTAAATAAATAAATAATAAAAATACTTTTAAATGAATTGCGAATTATTCTGGTCATAGCTCTGCAAGGTGCAATTCGTGCAATGTTAATTTTAATTTTCTTTAAGCAACATAGGCGACGTTCCGTTATGAGCCACATTTAAGGCAGAAAACCCTATGTAGGCTTAAAACTGTGAAGGTAGGTCTAGATGCTTTCTACAAATCTGTACCATGTGAAACAACGTTTCCAGATTTGTGTCACAGGAAAGAAACTTCAGTTACAGCGAGATAAGATAGGTTTTTACATCACATTTGGTCTTGGCATTGTATTTCATAGATGAAATGAGTTAATTGCTAGAGGGGAAAAAAGTTGTAGTTTGTTTCGACAAATCATTAAACAAAGTTTTTTATTAAAAAAAAAAAACATGGGTGCACATTACTGTATGTTTTTGGTATTCAAAGAGTGATGGTGTAGTGACCAGGTATTACACGTCTGTTTTTAGACAACCTATTAAATGCTTTTAATTCTGGTATCGAGAGATTTTCTCTCCATAACTTCTCGACAACAGCATTTTAAAAGTGGAAAGTGAATTGACATAAGTGAAAATTGTTGTATATGAATATTCCCAGGACTTTGTTGGTTTGTAAATACAGTAATGAAGATATAATAGAATTTCTGCAAGGTGAAGTTATGTTGACATGTAATGTTGAGCTTCACAAAAAAAAAAAAAATTAAGTATCACTACTCTTTGTGTACTGGCCAAACTATTGATTTCAGACATAAAGTTTATTATGAAAAATGTTTCTACAGACATTTTAAGTAGTCCTATGTAATTTTTTTGTTAGGTTACATTAAGTTAGTTTGAGTTCGATTAGGTTATGTTAGTTTACGTTAAATTAAGTTACAAACATAAAATTAGGTTAGGTTCCCTAACCTTGATTAGGCAACCTAACAAAAAATTTTACATAAGGCTTTTGGAGGCATTAGAAGTAGTCCTACATAAAAAATTTGTTACCTAACTTAACAACCTAACCTAATAAAAAGATTTTTTTTGCATATAACGTCCCAAAAAAAAATTTTCATAAATAAACTACCTATATGTCTAGAAACAATAGTTTGGCCAGTACACAATGAGTAATGATTCTTAATATTTACACAAAAAAATTTTGTAGCGATTATTTAACCTTGTTCATTTTATTGATATTTTGTTGATCAGGGAAATAAGAGCAGCTGACCTGGAAAAGTCAGGGAATTTTATTCACAGGTTTTGCTAGCCACCCCGTATTAATTCTATTACCGATGGAATGCAGTGGCGTCCAGCGAGATTATTTTCGGTCGCGTCCCGTAATAAAACCAGCGTATTTATAAAAAATGTGTAATTCTATTATTTACAGTAAAACTCTGTTAAGAAGTTTCTGAAGGGACTGAAATATTTGAACTTATTAACAGGGAAAAACTTCTTAAAAGGGTAAATTTACATTGTAGTAATGGTAGTGGTAAATATAATTCAAACTTATTACAGGGGAAAACTTTTTAAGTGGGAACTTCTTAACAGAGTTTTACTGTATATAGACTTTTTACAACAAATTTACTACTGCATACGTAAATAATTTGTTTCTCCAATGCTAAAAAATGCTTGAGTGCAAAGTATTTTAACACGCAAACCAATTGCTGTTTCACGAGCTCGTCTGCCTACAAGCTTCAATGGCGGCAGCAGCACATATTTTTTAATTATGATTTTACCGTTGCCTCACAGACTTTCAATATAGTTTTCACTGGAATTATTTATTTTTTTTACATGTTTCATGAGAATTTCCTTGAATTTTGTTGGTGCAGTGGGCGGGAGAGAAACGGAAAGATTGACAGCTCGGCTGTGTTATGTAGTCACCGCTGCTTGTGCTCACATGTTGGTGCGCAGGCAGCCTAATTCACTATACGCATGCTCGCCAAACGTTCCACTGGAAGTTTTTTCCGTCTATTTTTTTTCTTTCGTGGCTGTGACTTGCCTGTTGACGATAAATGTGTTTTATTATTGTTTTGAGCTAACAGAAATTTTTGAAATTAAGTAAATTCAGACGAAACATGCATTTTTTTTTGTTTGCAGGGGGGAGGGGTGTGTTAAAAAAAAAATGAGGTCTTATTTAACGAAACATTGATTTAAGGTAAACATTTTTGGGTCCCGTGGCATTTCCTTAAATCTGGGTTCTACTGTACTTTCATAGAATGTGGTTACTTTGCTTATGAATAATGTCCCATGAAAAATAGTAACAGCACACATACAATAGCCCCTCCCCCCTTTTTTTAAACAAAAAAACAGTCTGTAACTTGATAGGCTGTTATACATGAAATATAATTTGAATTTAGAGAGAGTAAGAGAGAGAAAGATGTATATTTTTTTAATTTGCTCTGCAGACAATGAACAACTTTTATGCTTCCAAGATGTGATTACTGTCTGATAATGTTTTAGAAAGATGTAAATTCGTTAAAATAATTTGGATGATCCAATTCTTTGTCTTGATGCTTAGGCATAATGTTAATACATATGGGCCAACAGATTTTTTTTGAGCCATGTGTGTTATACAGGAATATTTTATATTTTTTATTTTTATAGGGTGGTGTTTATACTCCGGTAAATATGGTGTCAACATGTACCCAATTGTTTTATCTTTTATAGCCAAGGTTGTCTTCATTCAGCATTACCTACATAACTGTATCTCTTGACGTGGTTAAATCTCAGGATACAAGATGTTAAGCAAAGTTTCAAACAAGTAGTCGAACTAGGTCAGAAGAATGGCCAAAACCATAATGAAATTTTCCAAGAACAAAACAATCTTGTTAGCAGTCTAATTTTGCTAAACAGTTTGTAATATTAATTGCATAACTTAAAAAATTCTTGTTATAGGATTTACATTTTTTAATGTACAATAAATTTTACACATTGAGTGTACAACAGTGTAGATTTTATCTACACTCAAGACAATTAGCCAGGAACTATTTACAAACAAATTTGTGGCATTTTACATATTGCACTGCCAATTAATTTAATCCTACTAGCAGTGACAAGTTAATTAGCTGCATTATAAAAATTGTGTTTGAATGTATTGTAATGAATAAATATTGTATAAATAAATTTTCAAGTATTAATTAAAAATCATTATGATTTAGTTGCAAACATTAGTTTTGCAAATTTATATGCAACGTGAGCGATGCATCAATCACTGGTTTCTTGAGGCACAAGTTTTAGTTGATGGCAAAACATCAAGTAGATCCATATTCTTGCATCCATTTTTCATATTTGTTAAGGTCCTCTTTTGAGACACTTTTGTTGCACTTCTCCAGAGCCTCATCAAAGTCTTGTACTGTCACTGGCAAGTCAAGTTCCTCTTTTGGAAGCTGCCTGATTTGGTCGGGTCGCAATCCAGCAATCTTGCGACGCATGGACATCATTGACGCATCCCTGAAAAGTCACAAATATTTATTTTGTGATTAGACTGCCACAAAGGCATAATGAAATACCATATGTAACCAGGGAAATGTAAGATGAATTAAACAATTGTAAAGAAAGACACTGTTATCAAATCTACTACACTTTATAGCAAGTTTTCGCTTAACAACATAGTTGTTTTTGCATTATTTATACTTCAATACTATAATTCACAAAAAATCAGCCACTGATTCATTTAACATTGTCTGTAACTTGATACATCTGCTTTTTTTTTTTTTTTCACGCAATGTCTTATGTGCCATTTATCTTGCTTATTGTTTTACCTACCCAACTTTCACCAATTTTACTATAATATAAAGTAATGTTTTCTTTTGAATAAAGTTGTATATTTTTAATTGTTAAAGTTCTAAGGTGAACACTTATTTCTAAACAAGCGAGAATATACTAAGAGACCCAGAAGATTACACAACATTCAGTATGGCATTACAGGAAAGTCTAATGGGGACCAAAGAATAAATGTTTACTTGAGTACGGAAATAATTTGAAAGTCTAGTTAAATTACAAAACACAGGTTGCAGATTTTACGAGCCAAATGAGAAATCTTACTTGTGTTTTTTCACCATACATTCTACTTTTAATGTGATACAAAACGTTGAATGTAATTAATTTTGAAACTGACTAAATCTGCTATTTTTATGAGGTCAATATTCAGATTTATTTTTATCACAGTAAATTTTAATAGTACTCTTGTTTACAGATGGTGGCTTATTTTCAAAGCAATACTGCCATTAAACTTTTTTTTTATTTAAAGAAAAGTTTGTTTTAATCAACTAGAAATACTCTAGGACATAGAAAATAAAATTATGACTGTATACTTTTGGACAAAACTGGTTCTTACTAGGAGGTAAAGTCACGTTTTGAGTCTTTTCCGCTTAGCAAAGTCATTAACTACTTTAGTTTAAAAGTATTGTCGTTTGGAGTACACGACAAAATATTGTTTTTAATGACTTCTAGTGCTTAGTGCTTTATACATTTTTTTTCTACTCAAAAAGAAGCTGCATAAAAATTATTCGTAAATTCTGTAGAAATGGCTGTAAAATTATAGCATAGGCCCAAACCAGAAATATCTTACCTGCAAACATTTGTGATGTCGGCGCCAGAGTAGCCTTTTAATCTTGTTGCTATGTCTTTCAGGTCAACGTCTGGATCCAGCTTCACCTCACGCAAGTTAATTCTCAGCAGTGCTTCTCTGCCTTCACCTGTTGTCAAAAATAAGTTACAATAGGCAAGAAACAACTATAAAATGAGAAAACATACTACATAGGTTACACCTCTGTAGACTCTCATATTTCATTCAATACCTGAGTTCACTATTTTAAGATAAATATAAATAAATAAACCTTACAAATAACATTTGTACGTAGTAACTGGAAGTTCCAGGAAATCATGCGATACTGATATAAGGATGTACTAGAGGTTTTGACTGGCTGTATCACAAATTTTAATTTTTTACTTTTAAAGTAAACTAAGGTTTCTAATGTACATGTGGATTACGACTCATAATAAATTCACAACAGTTGAACATTTTCTGTAACAGATTTAACTACATTCAGTGTCGACTACTATGTAAATTTCAATGGTCATAAATGGTTGGCCATGACCACTTCATGTAATACAACACATATTTATTTATTTGTTAGAATCAAACCACATAGCAAACTAACAGTAAAAAATACAGGTTGTAAGGAAATTAATAGCCCAAACTCCAGAAGTGATGCCTTGTGAAAGTGTAAACCAACATTTAGGGCACCATTATATTGCGTAAAATTACTTTACTGTGAGGTATTGTGAACATTCCATGTTGTCTATTTGTAACTGTATTATTGTAACAAGGAGCAAAAAAGGTTCTCTTGTTGCAAGTTCCTCAAATGTACATAGCTTTTGCTGTGAAAATAATACAATGCATGTCTGTAGGCCAAAGAATTCTCTTATATGTGTGCTGTGCTCTCAGGAAAATGTAACCTGTGATGCAGCTATTTAAAAGCATATTGCATAATCCACAGTAAAGTTCACAAATCTTAGGCTCGGTTTAGTGAATTTGGAAACTAATTTGGTTTTGCACCATTTTTGCAAAATTTAATTTTTATTCTGAGAGAAAAAATTCATGAATTTGAGAAACAACATGTGTTACAGAGTTGTCTTTTAATAGCACTTCACTTCTGTCATCCAGCAAAGGAAGTAAATAATTAAACCATTTCAAAATGTACTGGGTTGAGAACTGATTTTTATCGATTCCGATGCCAAGTCCGATTCCTTGATTTCGATTCTCGATTCTGAGTAGTTCGAACTACTAAATATAATGTATGTTGTTTGGACACAAATAAAAATGATTTCTTGGATACTTACTGTCATCATAACTACAGTCAGTAGAACCCCGAAATGTTTACTCTAAATCGATGTTTTGTTAAATCCGACTTCACCTCCCCCCCTCCAATCAACAAAAAAATTGTTAAATCCTCGGGAATGTTTCGTTGGAATTTAAAGTAATTTTAAAAATAGTATATTGGCTCAAAACAACAACAAACTGCATTTACCGTTAACCCGTAAGCCATAACTGTGAACAGAAAAAAAAATCTGCGAAAAAACTTTAAAAACTTTTAGTGCAACGCTCGGCGAGCGTGCGCATGGTGAG
>PNEQ01114562.1:0-61515 GCA_003012365.1 Medauroidea extradentata | reverse complement strand
CATGTTGGCACAGTTTTCTTTTTCCGCGCTATATACCGTCATTCAAATTATGCCCCACGCGCGAGGTATTCCTTCTGGTATATGTTGGGACCACTGCAGCATTTCAAGGGTATGCATGTTGGCACAGTTTTCTTTTTCCGCGCTATATACCGTCATTCAAATTATGCCCTACGCGCGAGGTATTCCTTCTGGTATATGTAGGGACCACTGCAGCATTTCAAGGGTATGCATGTTGGCACAGTTTTCTTTTTCCGCGCTATATACCGTCATTCAAATTATGCCCTACACGCGAGGTATTCCTTCTGGTATATGTTGGGACCACTGCAGCAGTGACGCACAGGCCAGTCTGATTTCAACTGAGGCAACACTGTGCGTCATGTGGCATGCGACTATGATGCATGCAACAAGTCGCCACCAGTCGGGCCGACAATATTGCCGCATGCCACAAAAATCTTCATGTCGAACAGTGTCGTCCTCCTCGATCCGGCAGTGTGTGGATCGGTGCGGCAAATTCTGGGCGACAAGATGGAATTGTCAAATGAAAAAACGGTTCAGTTTACTGAAGACTATCGTAATGCCCCTGAACTAAGGAATGTCATGTTAGGAAAGTATACAATTCAATAAACTTAAAACAATACTTTTATTAAACGGTTTGCAGTTTCATACGAGTGTAGTGTTGTAGAAATGAAAAAAAAAAAATAACAAAAATAGTACAGACTTAAAGAAAATCGACACAGAAAAAATTAACTATAAAGTAAAAAATAATAATTTTATTTAAGACTACTTAGATTAAAATCAAATTATTAGGACAGTACTACACAATTATTGTTATGTTTGGAGTCGGTGCCAGCCAAGCTTTTAAGTAACGTTACGAAATTTCCTAACATTGACAAAATTGTTCTAACGTACGCTAATTCAGTATTGTAGCAATACGTATTTGAACCAGGTGCTCCCCTCCCAGCCCCACTGTATACACCCACCACTGCGCCCCGTGCTGTTCAACTCCGCGCGGCTGCTGTCTTTGTGTCGATTAAGAAATACTTAGTTGCGGTCAACGTTACATTTCATTAAATTATATGTATACGCTACTTCGTTACACATTTGTTAACTTTGGCTGCCACCGAATCCAAAAATAACAATAATTGTATATTACTGTCCTAATAAATTGATTGTATTGTAAAATAACGTAATTATTTTTTACTTTGTGGTGCTTTTTTTTTCAGATATTTTTTTTAAGTCTGTGTTATTTTTTGTTAAATTTTCTTTATTTCTTGATTTTTTTCTGAGTTCCAGTGCCTATCTTCCTCATTCGTACTGTTTGTTGTTAAGGAGTTTCATTGTGCCTTCGCAATCCAAGTCAGTCCAAAACGTCCTTGACCATAGTTAGGTACCTACCTAGTCTTAGATTGTCATACACCTACCAATATCTCAATCACTATACGTTTCCTATTCGATTTTGAAGAGTTCCCCGGCGTATCGTCAAAATCCAAGGTCCAATGCCAATGAAATTTAAATGGGACTCCACTTGAAAATATCCCCTTCCCAACAATAAAAAAAAATTTACAAATAGGTTTTCAAATGATGGAGTCCTGAGGAAACAAACATGTAAAAAAACAATCGAATTGATAACCTACACCTGTTTTTGAAGTCGGTTAAAAAAGATGATTAAAACCTCCGTTCAGCCTTCCGTCGAGAGAACAAAAGATTGCAAAGGGGTAGCGGTGCATCACTAAGTGAATGGAAAATTGTGGTTCGGGTATGATCTATTTTGTGGTGTAAAAAATAATTTTTCGCCTCCACCACCGGAGCAGTTTCCTCATGCGACCATTCGCAATCACAATATAAGCTGCAGCCGCAATCGTTTGTAAAGACATTCTTCGTGGCCAGAATCGGCCAGGAAACTGTCGCTTCAGTGGAATTGCGTTTGTGGCATGATACACGTCCCCACACGGAGCGCATGCGACACACGGGAACACATGTAGCATGCGGCACCTTACCTTGCCGCAGACGACAAGCCGCATGCTACACACAGCCGACAGCTGTCGTATGTCGCATGCGTCATGTTGCCAAAATGTTGCTTCAGTGGAATTGAGGCTTAATAAGCTTGCCAATTTTTTTTTAATTCATAACTGCAGCGACAAGTTTGTCCCAAAAATATTTTTAAGCCGTTTTGTTTTGAGTCTTATCTGCACTTCCGCCACTCTGCTTCATCATTATTGGCAGTGAGTCGTTAAATTGCGACCTACGTCAATTTAGCTGAGAAATAATTGGCCCTTCATTCTAGAAAAGGCCGAAGACCACTTCTCTAAATATATAAGACCTGATTAACTTTAGAAGCTGAATAGGATTGTTCTAAATCAAATGACGCGCAAGTCACCGAAAACACGGACTCGATTCAAAGAACTACGAGGCTCCAGGTTAAAATTCTTGATACGCCGTTAATTGGTTTTTGCACTTTTTTAAATAGAAATTTCGGGGGTACCGTAGAATGTAGGGCGTGTCCAATGAACCAAACTGCTGAAAGGCGATTAAATAGTTTGTAATATTCAACAAACAAGGCGGGAACTTCGGCACTCATTCTACCATCCAAGAAAGACTGCAATGACAAACGTATTCAGAGTTAAAGGTGTAATGTTGGCTAGGAGATGTAATATGTTTTCAAGTTGGAATGAATCTGGCGCCGTTCAGTCGACGTCATGTATCAAACGATGACACCATTGTTCCCCGCGTTGGGTTGACATTACGTTTGTACCACGTTGGTCCCATCGAGAGACTTCTTTTGTCCGACGCACAAAAGACGGGTTGGAGAGGAACGAGTGGTAATGGCTGGCCGGAGTCACTGGAATCTCCCCCAATCTCGCTCGATAGCGCGGCTGGAGGCCCGGGTAAACAAATTGGCAATCAGACCCGATGGTCGCAATGCCGCCGCCGCCTGTCCGGAATGATTTATAACTCTCACGGTGGATTGAAGGGGTTGAGTGGAGAAGGGAGGAGGTTTGGGGAAAGGAGTCTGTCGTGATGGCCATCGGGGATCTTCTCCCGCTGGACCAACAATGAGGAAGTCATCTCGCGCGGTAATGACGGGGAGGGCACCACGCGACGATCTTTGCATAACGCGCCCACGTAACGCCGCGTCCGTCCCTAGGGCGCTGACAATACCGCTCCGCTCTCTTCCCGTCGTATCCGGAGGTCGCAGGTTCGGTCCCGCCCATTCCAAGGCGAGCACTCCTGCTGTTCAAGTGCCCTGGAGCGTGCAAACCACTATATTAGACGAAATGTCCATTAGCAGCAATGCCCGCAATTTTAAAATTGCACTCCTCCCTCTCCCTCCAGATTTTGCAAAGTGCACCAGAGTTAAAGTCAATTAATGCAAATTTGTTGTTATGTATATTCATCTTCCTTTGCGAATTGCAGGTATTACTTGGGCTTTTATACTTCTCCTGATTTACGGTTTCGTCGTGTCAGAGGCGAATAAATGCCGTAGGGAGACGTTTGGAAGCTTCCCACTTCGTTAAGTTACAGGTGAAGTTTCGTAGCTGCGGTGATTCTGTACTGTTTCTGGGGCCACGGAGTACAAGGTCTTGAACCCTGACTACCGGACCTGATAACTGAGTGAATTATTAATTGATCGCTAGGGCCCGGTAGTTTTCGTGATAACTCTGCACAAAAGCACTGTACGCGTAAGACACTGAAACAAAGTGGGGCAAAAATGTTTTCGGGAAAATTACCGGGCCTTATTGATCGCGTACGGGACTGGTTAAAAGGAAAGAATGCAATGCATTCAGAAAAATGCCGCCCTTTGCTACAACTGCAACAAGAAAAGACAGACATTACGTCTGAAGATGGGGGTAGGGGTGCTCCTGCTTCCACTGAGTAAACGTTAAATCCATATTTACAATTCTTAAATTGGAAAAATTACTCCTGGCAATATTAAATAATTTAAGAAATAATATTAAAATAACTAAATAAAATCAATAATTCAAGCAGTTACACAATTATTAAACTAAATCTTAAAACATTCACACCACAATTAAAAAAAAAAAAAAAATGTGACGGTTTGGTAGATCTTCACCATGTAACCCCCTTCTGGCTAAGGTAGCACATCAAGGTGCCAGGAAAGTTTGATTACACGTCGCATTGTCACTACAGCATTGCCATCATTTCCGAAACAGTGCATTAATTTACTGAATAAGCGAGTGCAGGTAAATCAATGGCAGCATAAAAAAACCTGCAAACCAAATTGTAGTGCATACCGGACTACAAGAAGTTATGTCAGCAATACTATCAGAAGACAGACTTAAACGTAGTATCAGCCAGTGGCGTGGCAAGGATTTGTGTAAGAGGGGGGTTTAACCTGAGAATAAAATAATGAACACCGACCACCCCTTAAAGCGGGGGTCCGGGAAAATTTAGATTATAATGAGCAAAATATGCTACTTTAGCAGTTTATCGTAACAAAACATTGTGTATTATATTGGTAAAAATATTTTTAATATTTTAATATGGATTTTTTAAAAAAATTTTGTGGATAGTTGGGGGCGGGGAAGAAGCTAAATTCCCCTAACCCCCCTGGCTACGTCCTGGTGTTAGGGGGCCGCGGTGGCCAAACGGTCAGACCATTCGCCAACAACCTAGGTGATTCGGGTTCAATTCTCGCCGCGGTCGGTCCCTGGATTTTCGCATGTGGGAATCGTGCCAAACGATGCCACTGGTCGGCGGATTTTCTCGGGGATATTCTGTTTCTCCCGCTCTTTCACTCCGGCGCTGCTCCATATTCACATCATGTCACCCCTCACCAGCGCTAACACTTCGATGCTGAGCGCTGACCAAAATCTCTCGCTCACTCACTCTGGTATCAGCTTCCCTATACTCTGTCCACTCTAAGGTTGCAGCAGAAATTAAAATTGTTAACGAAATAAATCAAAGCAATCGAATTATATATTGATTCCTCAGAGTATGATCGTGCCGTAGTGCAGTTACCTTGTATTTTTCCATTTTTCAAATGAAATCTATGCTGTGCAAACATTTTACTGTCACTTACTTGAATGAATTAGCTGCAACCTTAGAATTGATAGAGTATAGCATCTTTTGTGTTGCATGTGTGGGGGTAAGGAGACCGGGACTTATTCCGTCGCTGGCCGCACCACAAAATAGCTGGCTTGACACAGCACACCACATGTAGTTTGCCGCAGTCCTCGGTGCTTGACCCCCGATATTCACCGCAGCGTCCCGAGTATGGTCCAGGATCTGCTGCCAACCTGTCTGCCGTACAGGGTTATACGTATGTACATGAGGATTCATCTAACGAGATACGTGCACGGAATGTACTTGGGGTGATGGAACAAACTATCAAGGATTATGGAGGAAAATATCAGCTTCCATTTGAGACATGGAACTGAACCTCGGTCCAGAAACACTTCCGTCGAACTTTACAACAAAACTAGTCAGGATGCCTGTTACAATTGATGGGATAGGACTGCCCGCATGTTGTGTAAGAACCTTGATAAATGAGGGGGGGGGGGAAACGAGGCAGTTATTTTCAAAAACAAATTATAGAATTTCAGGAATTTAAGTTTTATCCAACTGCAAAAAAAAAAAAAAAAACGTAGCATTTGTGTTAAGCTGCCGAAAATTTTAAAACAACTTTTTGATGATATGAGCACAGTAAACATTCCACAAAATTTCTTGAAAACCAATTGTATGTGGTAATTTATTTTTCAACGTATGTGCACGCCGTTATTTTGAAAAATTTCTGGCAAGTAGCACAATAGCAATATTTGTAAGTTTATTAAATAAGCTATATTCAGGTACAATTCAGGTACAACCAATCGCGGTAAGAAATGCCTGCATAAATCTAAAAAAAAAAAAAACATACAAACTGTGTGTGTGTGTGTATATATATATGAGTAAACGACAAAACATATATTTTTAGTATGTGCTGGACATTAACGCTCAGTCTGAATTTGAGTGTTAATGTACGATCTAAAATAACAAAGACCCTAGGTTGAGTACTCCGCACTATCGACTGTTTTTCAATGATTCTAAAGAAACTCTATGTACTTCTAAGGTTAATTCTACTACAGGTTTAAAAACTCAATGTTATTAGTTTGGTAAGGGATTATTCCTGCCGTTAGACGGGCTGGTCTCGGTAAGAGGCGTGCAAACTGACCAATAGCAGAGAATACGAAATTACATGAAGCTGTAATTTCAAAGCAAAAAATTTATTTGGTTTTTCTTCATAACTAAATTAAATTAATTCTTTCTTGACCAAGCGTAGGTAAGTTTAATTTTACAATACGGTCGCGCATTTTATTAGACCTTTTAAGCGATAGCAGCGCAACTAGTGGCAAAACTTTTCCCTGTGCCAAACTCTTCAATAAGAAAACATGTTTTCTTTCTATAAACCTGTAGTAGAATTGACCTTAGTACTGCTGAGCAAATATTCAGTTGTGCCAACCAAATATAGCCGTTTTGGGGAGCAAAATAAGAGCAGGGCAAATTAGTTTGCTTCCAACGACCAACATTTTTAATTGGTACTGTACAAAAAATATATTTGACAGCGCCAAGCAGATTTGGTTTGACACAAACAAACCTCTTTCCTAGTGTATATATTGCGTTATCGGATCCAGTTCTTCTGACTAACCTAACCGGTTCCAAGTCGCTGTTTTGGATCCCGTCATTGTCGAGGGGATTATTCAAGAGTGTTAAGATGAGTTTAATTGATACGCCACATCCAGACCTGCCTAAAAGGCGCGTTAATAAACAATGACGATTGATGATATTAACACCGAAGCCTCGCTGAATACATTATTTGCATGACGCAATATTCCTGCTACGTTCTATTTGTAACAGTGACGTGCACAGCACGAAAATGATACACCATGACTGATAGGAAAATAAGGTTGCATGAGCTTTAACTCTCTGTTCTATAAAATCTCCTCTGCTGATTTCTTTCAGCGCAAATCTATCCATGAGTACACGGAAACTTACAGTTTTTACTAGTCTGATCGCCGTGGGCAATAAAGGCAACAATGTGATCTATGAATGGCTAGTGTTATGAACTGAACTATTTTTTGTGGATGTACGACATTGTGAACAAACGTTGCCGAGATGCATTTTTGTCACCATTTTTTAAATCTTACTATCTTGTTGTTCTTTTGCATGTTGTGACGTCTTTCTTGATGTAACAACCATATCCCATTCAGGAACCAATTTGTGTTCTTAGCGTATTGATTTTTTTCTCGTCGTCTTTCGGATATGACTAAGGCCTATACGCATTCCTCTCCGGAGTTTTATGCAGGCTATATTATACGTTTGTTGGCAATAGCCAACATGGCTTTACATTTTTTTGATTTTTGCATTAGAATAGGGGTTTTCCGCAACTAAGCAACATTGACTCACAATGCCGTGCGTCCACATAAACGATTCAGTTTATAAGAGCGACAAAAGTATGAGAATCAAATGCCACATCGCCGCTATGCGAAAACCACCGGAACTGCGCGCAGGTGTCCCGTTGGCAACTTGCCTGAATATGGCTTTAAGCGGTTGCCTTTTTATTTTTGTTGGAACAGACATGATAACGTTTAGAGACCGGAAAAATTCGCGGGTTCACTGAGCGTTAGACTAGCCTCCAAGAATATTTGTGAAATCGCGCAGACAGCAGCTGTTTATTAGCTGCTCGCTGACACAGTGAAATGGGCCTGTATTCAGTTACAGTTTTATTATTGGCTCAGCTACTTGCAGGAAGTGTCAAGTAAGTCAACGACCAATTGTGAATGTGATACAGACCTATAGTTGCTAGAACTCTAGCTTGTGCTTAAAAGAAAACGCGAATTTTTCAGGTCTCTAAATGTTGCGTTTTCATTTGGGCGGGTACAGGCAAGCAGCCAAACAACTGAAAGTTCGTGACACTTTCGCAATTGACACATCCTGGAAGGCGCTGAGACAATAATATAACAGCAGCTAATTGCAGGCTAAATTACATAGTATAGGCTATTCACTATAAACTAAGCACTCAGCAGAACTTGTAATTAATTAAAAACATGTTTTATTGGCCAAATATATGTTCACTTTTGAGGGTGTTGAAACGTTGACAATGGTTCTTAGATAGGCTACATGGAAGTTTTCATATTAAAAATATTAAAGATGGCTGCAAAATGGCCGAAAGAAAACTTCAATCAGTGCTCACTTTATCGTGAACGGCTTATATCACTGCAACAGCGAGCAGCGTATAGGCGGTTTGGGATACAGTGAACATTAAAAAAAAAGTCGTGCTAAATTTATATTTTCAGCCAATTCGTATCTTTCCGCGCGAGTAACGGCTAACGACGGGAAATGTCTAACCTCTCTGGACACGTCACTTGACGTTTGCGCGTGCAAGATAAATTGTGCTGTCAGTAGAAACCGATATAGTTTGATAAAAAAAATAGTTCATATTAGAGGCACGAGTATTTCGCGTATTCATCTGACAACAGCCTAGACTTCTCAGTTCTATACGTGTACCGGCTGAAGCCGAATATTTATTGACTTCTAACAGTACAAACGTGTAGCACGTGATATCCCCACGCAGTGGCGGCTCGTGGGCTGTTGCCAGGTGGGGCTGCAGATAGTTGGAACTGTACACTCTTGATGAACGCGCCGTAGACCAACGACCATGAAATATTTGCCGGCTACTAGATGTGTTGTGACCACTCAGTAGTAAAGGGCACCTGCACATCGGCGTGTCAGTGGCTGTATAGTCAACCAGCGCACAACATTGTACAGCTCTTGGCAACTGCAGCGCTACCTGGCAATAACCCAGGAGCCGCCACTGCTCCACGACTTGTTTCCTTATCTATAACTGGCTTGCAGTCGTCAAATGTGTGTTAAAACCACTCTCGTCTAATCACAGAAGGAGGAGAGAAGTATACGTCATTGACGTTCAACCTGACCTAGAATCAATACGCGAAATAATCGTGCCTCTAATCATATACAACACAAGTATGTCGATTTCAGTTCATTTTATTCTAGAATTGGTGTATTTAAATAAGAAAATACACAACTATATTAGATAATTCGCCAAACAATACAAGGTTTAAGGTTACTTTTGTTAATGTTAACCTACTGTGTACGCAGCAAAAGCTGGTAATTAATTTCAAAGGTTAAATCTTTAGTGCTCACTTTATCCCGAATGACCTATAGTAAGCAAGAATAGGAAATTACGTGTTAAATTATATCCGGTGGGGATAACTTACTTTTCTTTTTACTGAAATCATTTCCTGCAATAAGGCGAGGAAAATGTTACTACAGGAATAAAAAATTTGCAAGAAAATAATGACTGTGTTTTCGAGTGTTTTTGAGGCTGAGAATGTTTACTTATATGCTTCAGAAGATTGGAAAATTGCTTAAAAGATGCTTCAGCAATATGGGCCACCGCACTGAACTGAACAAAAATCAAGGTGATGAACATGTAATAGTATAGGCCTAGACAGGCACTGAGACCCACTGAATTAAATTTAACACGTAAATTCCTATTATTGCTCTCTTCTAGACTCAGGGGGGGGGGGGATCCTGTAAGAGTTAACTAGGCCTGGCGAGTGAGTCGCGCTGTAGCCTGGAACGAAAAGTATATTTCCATGTATAATTATTTTTAATGTTTCCAATGCGTTTATCTACGAAAATAAGACACACTTCAAACTTGATCCCTAGCGTTTTAAAACTGTCCTCTGATTAAAAATATGATTACCAAGTTACTCAAAAGTGGTAAAAATGGCGTTTTCACGTTGTTGTAGCTGAGAATATATCAACCGTGATATTAAAACTAGGCCTAAATTATAGAAACCTGCATTGGACTTTACCACAAACTTTCCACAAATAAAATAACAGGGTCATCACTAGAAGTCCCACTGGAAAACTGTTTCCACGAAAACACTGTACGCTAGTTCAGTACTCCGCGCCTCGTAGCTATGAGGTGTTTGACGGATGCGTCATATTCGACTTATCCATTTCCGTGCCTCTAACGCGAATAAAAACTGAGTTTCAAATAACTTTTAAAGTAGCCGACTGGGTGGATGTATTTTGGCGCGTTGGAGGCTTAGTAGTGCGGAAGCAATAAGGACGACACAGTACACGTATCGCGCCTCCCCCGGGCCGCTAGGCGCATGTCACTGTACTGGCGTACATTCTTCTCGCCGATAACTCGCCTCTATAGGGCGTAATATTAAAGTTACACATGTATTTTACACTCTTATACCTTTTTTTAAAATATTATAGGCCAAGATTTTTGTTAGAAAGTTTTTGAATAATCTTATAACGGCCGAAGCTCTTCGTGCCGTTCGACGGTCTGCACAGACAGTCCCCTTAAAGGATGACAGGTCTTAAGTCGTCGGCCAGATAAAAAAAAATCTTATATCCTAGTAAATTTAATTTTCGTGTAATAATCACGTAAATTACAAATATAAACAATTTTTTGTAATATAGTAGCAAACATGTCGCTATATGATTCAGAAATACAACTATTTACCATCAACTTAATTTCATTCTTTTTTTTTTTTTTTTTTTACATTTTGATAAGGGGTCTATCCTGCCTACCCCAATTTTTATATAAGGCGAATCGGAGCCAAGTTTGTATATTTTATCTTCAGCAAGACATCTGCCACAGCTTTGACAAGTGTACCAGTAGTCAATTCTCTACGGCCTACAGCAAAATAAACATCTCGTAATCTCCATAAAAAAAAACCCGGAACTATGTCTAATTTTCAATTTTATAATTTCTTATCGCTATTACCCTAACAGCGCAGAATATCCCAGAGATATCCCATATTTGTCTCGAATGTACCAAATATGTCCCGGACATTCATAGGACATCCCTAGGATATTCTAATGGTACACCATAACATTTTTATAATCCATGACAAACAGAAATATGGACGTGTGGATTTCAGTAATGTACATTTAACATACACTATAACAGTTCAAAATTTTGAGAAAAAAATGTTTTTTTTTTTACAAATCCTCAAAGTATATCCATAGGATAACCCAAAATAATTTCCCCTGGATATTGTGTAACTACATCCGCGGGATATCCCTACTGTACACAGTGGATGTCCTGAAAGTACATGTATAAGAAAATAGATTTTTTTTCCTTGGGCATTGCTGGGACCCGATTAAATATCGCTATTCAGAGGTGCAGCGCAAAATTTACACATGTGTGCCGTCGCTTTGGAATTAAATATGACATACGCGGATTGTCCCACAGGTATCCAAAGTGTGATCACTGGGACGCCTCTCATGGTCATCCATGGAATATCCTATGGATATTACAGGGTGTCCTAGGGATATCATGCAATCCGAAAAGGACATCCCAGGGACATTCATTGAATGGCCTTGCGCTGTTAGGGTAAAAGTGACATTCATATGTGAGGCTCATTTTATATTACAGGGTAAGAAACTACACGTTATTAGCATGGTAAAGGACGATTTACATCTCTAGTTTCGCTGCTGTCAGCGAAGGATCAAATTTATGCTGGCGCTTATGGAGAGAAGAACTTCGTTCCTCGGCAATGTTCGGTGTTATACCCGATGTTTTCTCCATAAGCGCCAACATAAATAAGACCCGTTACCGACACCAAAACAACCAGCGAGGTAAATTTTTCCTTATTAAACCTGTCCGTAAAAAATTATATTATCTTCCTAACCTGTAGTAGAATTAACCTAGGCAAGGGACATATTTTTAATTCATTGTGATGATGATGAAGAGTTTTCAGCCCGGGGAGTGGTTTGAAGCTCGGGGGAACACTTGAAGCGCGACTAGGCGAGGATGAAACTACGGAGGTTCGCCACTGCCTTCGTCAGGACGTTGAAGAGGGGGGCAACTCAACACCCAGTCCTCAACCGCCGAATTCTCATATGCAATCCGAGGCGGTGCTGTCACGAGACCAGGAACCGAAGTTCCCGCAACTCGTTGGATGTGTCGTAAAACAATTACACGCCGACTGACTAGTTGCAAATCATTGAACTGGCGGAGGGGCGCGTGTATCTGTTTTAGCTGGGCTAGGAGTTGTTGCCATAATGAATCAATTACGTGTAGGTGTATCGGCGGGGAGTGAAGCTCCCACCAGCCACTGGGACTTGCGTGGTGTAGTGTCGTGTTGTCTAAGTGAGGTTGATGTTGTCGGTAAGTGGCTAGTTATAATTGTAGAGTAGCAATGCGTGATTTCTCTACAGCTGTGAGTGCCAGCCACTTCACTGTCATGTGTGCCCTGGTGTGCATATGCCCTTCGGGGGCTTCATCGCTGCCAAGTGAAAGTGGTTGTCTTAAAACTATGTACCAGGTCCTGAACCCGGGGAGGTAACTGTAAATATTCCTCCCAGGCCGGTAGTCGAACCCGGGACCCTTGGCCCACCCTCCAGGAGCACAAACCAATGAGATTCGTTTTGTCACAAGCAAATAAAATATTGTATTAATGAAAGGATTATAGACATGAAACAAATGTTAAAGCGTATTTTTGAATCTTGGTCCCCTGACCGGCTAGCCCCAAGCCCTACCAACCCTGGTTGCTGCACCCACGACCACCAGGAAGTGTGTTCCCGCTGATGAACAACGTGCCTACGTCCCAGTGCCACTTCGCAGGTAGGCAGGCAGGCACTCACTGTTACGTGCGAACCACAACCTCCGCAGCAGGTCGCTTAATGAGGCTTTGTGTGCAGATGACGCTGTTTACGTGCGTGCGCTCTCTTCAACCGCTCGCCAGACCGGATGTCATTATCTGCGGAGACTGGGGAGCGATAAGGGTCAGGGCTGCTACGATATGCGAGAACCGCATCGCCCCTACATGCTGCACTACACACGTGTCTTCCTCATGACCCTTGTGCACAAGACGTTCAGTGTGTCCGTTCTTGGGCTGTACTACGCATATTAGATATATGGCACTAGGGGTGGATTGCAGAGTCAAGTGAGGTAAAGGTGAAACTAAGGAGAACTTAAGTAAAATCTGAGAATTTTTCATTTGCATTGCACAGTCAGGAAACTGAGTATTTCATTTAAGGTGAAGTGTTACCACAATATTCGAGAAAAAAATAATTTCTCTTCGCGTATCGACTTGCGAATGTAGCTACAATGTGTATTATTTTCCATTCATAACGCACAAAACGTACATGACGGCAATTTGACAATTTATATTTAGTGTTTCACATACTTTAGAGGTGAAAATATCTAAAATAAAAATGATGAATAAGTCGTTGCTTTTGTTTATAAAATGGTATCGTAACCATTATGCTTTGGAAATGAAAGTACCATTAAAAACACGACATCACTTTCGTGTAAAAATTTACAACGAATATAAATTATTTCGTAGATACCAGTGCAATTTTTCCTTTATATGATGGTTTTGTTCACTGTTTTAAAATATTACTACAAAATTCGAAATAAGAATATTATTCTCTTCCATGTGGCATTCTAACCTCTATTTACGCCCGCCATGACTGATTTACTAATTGAGAAAATCTTAAGGAAGGTCTGATGACATCTTAAGAATTCCTCAGTTTTTCCTTAGATTTCATTCACTTTTCGTCTCTGCAATGAGAATTTCTCAAATTTTACACAGAAAGGCCTAACATTTTACTCCATATGACTGAACAAAGAAATGTACTTCCGATAAATTCCGAATATTAAATATCTGCATGACGTTTAATTAATGTTTACTAACAGTTGACATTTATAGAAAATAAGAATAGTATAAAAGGGCCCCACAAAGTCACCACACGTGTCCAAAGTCGCCCCCTCTCCACTTACGGTAATTTACTAGTTTGAATCCACATACATTTACTTTTTATGGTGTAAGTTTGTTCGTTTTTTGTAACTTAGTGCGCCGCGCTTGCAGCACAAGTGCCCAATTAGCGCAAATAGGGCGCATATGTCTTTGAGTTAAACAGTGATATGTAGAGATCGGAAAAATTCACGGGTTCACTGACCTGTAGGCTAGCCTGCGAGAATATTTAAGAACTGAAGCAGACAGCAGATGCCCATTAGCTGCTTGCTGTTAAGGTCTGTATCAGTTACATTTCCATTATTGGCTCAGAGACTTCCAGGAGATGTCAAATAAGTAAAACACAAATTGCGAAAATGACACAAACAAGGTGTAGGAATTCTAGCTTGTGCCCAAATGAAAACGCGAATTTATCAAGTCTCTAGTGATATGGTGTTGGGTTGGTTCACACAATTCTTAGCCTGCGCAACCAGTGGTGTGTACAAAGTCAACTATAAAGGGTTTCAAACAAAGTGGATAATTATTATGTAGATGATAAAAGTGTTTAATATTCATCAGGTACTGCAACACAACCAACAAACTTTCACTCACTGACTCGAGACCTATCATGCAGAAACGTTCAGGTAGACCTACTACACAATGATTCAACGCAACCACGTTGGAGGCACTAATTCTACGTACTCTTGAACAATTTGTTCATTTAGGACAATTTGTTCATTCAGTTTATGAATGCAACATCAATATTCTAAAACCGTACCCACAAAACAGATTGAAACATTCTCACCTATATTATCTTTGAAAGAACTGTGCGATGGGAGTGCAAAACTGGATTTAGTTGCTTGGACATACTCCATTGCGCTCAGTCGCACTCGTGTTCCTGTACCCTGTGTGTCTACCCGATGATGGGAACAGATTCCAATTCCCGAAACGTCGTTATACCGTCTGTCTGGAAAACTACTGTGTTTTGTTTCGTCTCATCGTCGTGTCGTTCGTTGTTTTTTTTTTCCTGTTTGTGCCTGATATCTACTGTTCTGTTTTTTTTTTTGTTTCGTCTCATCGTTGTGTCGCATGTTAACTTGATTTTTGTATTTTTTTATTTCAATTATTTTCATTTATTATCAGTTTGTTCCTTGTTTTATCTGACCCGATTCCATTTTTTTTTTTTAATTTTATGTTGTGTATGTATACCGTTGACTAAAGCATACTCTACTTATTTATGTTTTTCTATTATTTGTTTAGTTTCATTTGACAGTCACTCATTTCGCAATGGAGTATGTCCAAGCAACTAAATCCAGTCATTCTCACCTTTATACCGGCACTGTCCCAAACACAATGTAAGGACAGAGTAACTGTTACATGCTATACAAGCTTACTAACATTCATGGTTAAGGGTGTTCAAGTGTGATAAAATCATAATTTTATGCCTATATGAAATAGTGTTAGTTTTGTAGACGATACTTGTGAGGGCAGTAGTCCCTTACGAAACAATTTTAGCTTGCGTATTTTTTTTCATAGCGTTGCATCAGAGTCAAAATTTGCATTTTATACTGCCATGCAAATAATGAAAACCAATTGACTTACGTACGTGAAATAACGTACTATGGGCTACGTAATGAAACATTTGAAAAAATCCCGCGAACTGTTTTTGTGTTTTTAAAAATTACTGAATTTGCAACTTTTTTTGTACTTTCGCGATTTTTTTTAAATTCAAAATATTACACTGTGGGTTTTTCAATGTTTTATTGCATAGTTCATGGGACGTAAGTTCTCAGTGAATTATTTTGTTTAAGTAGATCAGTTGGTTTTCATTATTTGCAAGGTAGTGTAACAAGCAAATTTTGACTTTGACACTCCGTTATGAGAAAACTATGAGAGCTAAAATTGAAAAACTAACAATATTTCAGTCTCTGTCACCGAGGGTGCAGAAATCCGGCCGTTAAAAGATTACTCGAAAACTGCTCATTATACATGAATGAAGTCTGCTTAGACATAGTATTCGAAGACCGTTACACGTGTATATACCCATTTCTGGTTCAAAAACTACTCATTAGAGCATCTTTTCTAGGGGCCGAAAATGCCGAAAATAGGTGTTTTTGTAGTCCTTTTTTAAGTATTGATATCTTGGTGTACATGCTTCTCAAATGAATAGGCGCGTACAATACACGATTATCTTTAATGATACGTTCTAAAATGTAAGCGTCACCTCTAAGTGCCTCACACATGCCAGTTGTCGACGAGAAGACTGAACGCCAGTTCAGTGACTTGCGTCTAGAGGCTAGAGGGAAACGTGAAGCTCGTGTTCTGTTAACCTTACCGCTTTAGCACTTCTGTGCCTGGAATGCGCAAAACATGTTCACCCAGGCGGCCGCCTTAATAACCCAAACACTGAATGCTAAGTTTGTAAATACAACTACGGTTAAAGGTCCTATGTAGGCCCAACAATGCAAATAAGTTTTTTTATTTTTTTTACTTTTAATGCTAAGACGTTAGCTTCGTCGCCAGTTTCAGAAATAGTGTGCGCTGTTTGTATTTTTGTTCTCGGTTAGCAAAACGGCGTATAAAAGAGAAAAAGGAAAGAAACCCTAATATTTGGCATTAGCCAAGTTTATTTGTATAGCAAACATGCGCAGCGATGTGTTTTAAGAGTGTGGACATACATTGACCAAGCTTATGATCTTAGTCAAACCCTCTGGCTAAGCAAATATGACCGTAGTTTTAAAATTTCCGTGACACTAAAACCACAGTTTTGGGCACGCATTAACGAAACTAAACGGACATAAGGGCCTGTGAGAAAAATTTACTCAGAAACATATAGTCCTATGGAGCAATATTACCAGTTTCTGTTTTTATCTTATTTTAAAAATATTATAGTTATTTTATGTATTAGAATACTTAAGTTAATATGTAACATAATTATTTGCTTCGTTCGTCACATATTTGGATATACGACAGTTCCGGCCACATACAATTCTGGACATGGGAAAATTAGCGACAATTCCGGCCACTGACTCGCAAAGCATGGGGAGTTTAAACATTCGTATACAGCCAGTGACAATTGCGGATATGTACACCTGTTGTTTGTTTGTTGACGTACCACAATCCCCACCCCTTCCCTCGCGTCTTGCGCGAACGATTGTTTATCATTCAGTCCTGTCTCTGTTCCCTTAGTGAAACATTACGTTAGCATGGAAGTTATTGAAACTGAGAAAGGGAAGCCTGCAGTGCTTTATGGTGGACATGCCTACCGAAAGAAGCGTACCAATGCTGATGGGGCTGTGACGTGGGTTTGCTTGCAAGAAAGAACTAAAAACTGCAGGGGAAGATTAGTTAGTAGGAATATGGAAATGTTAAATGTGTCAGACCACGAATGTATTCCAGACATTGCTAAACTTGACGTAATGAAATCTGTATTTAAAGCCAAGAAAAGAGTAAGAGAAGAATGGGTTGCCGTGGCAAAAGTGTACTCTGACGAATTGGGCACTTTACACGACAAAGGATACGAATTCGTGACTGCATTACCACATGCGTCTTCAGTTAAACGGACATTTTATCGTCATAAATAACAGGCACAAGGGTCATTGGCAGAACCTACTGAACGTCAGGATATTGAGTTATCAGAAGAAGGTTTAAAGATGAGCGATAGCAGTAACTTCCTTTTAGCAGATAACGGGAGAGAAGACAGAATCATTGCTTTCGTTGGTGACAAGGGGAGAGAGTGCCTCAAAACGCAACGTCACTTCTTCATGGATGGTACATTTAGAAGCTGCAGCAAGCAGTTCGCACAGATCTATACTATTCATGCCGACATAGAAAGCAATGAAAAAAGAAACACATTCGCCTGTTTCGGTTGGTGATGAAGAGAGTCCCAGAGTGGAATCCCCAGACAATAAACGTGGATTTCCAGTCGGCGGCCATATCAGTGCTACAAAGAGTGGTGCCTTCGGTTGATATCAATGGTTGTTTCTTCCACATGAAGAAGTGTCTGTGGAGGAAGGTGCAAAGCATAGGTTTAACGAACGAGTATAGAGAAAACGAAGAAGTAAGACTCAGCATCCGAATGTGTGCAGCTTTGGCTTTCCTAAAACCTGAAGATATATACGAAGGATGGCTCATTATCCATGGAGAAGCAACCTCAAACTCAAAACTAGAAGAATTCTTCGATTACTTCATAGACCAGTGGCTTGAAAATGAAGCCATGCCTGTGCAGCTATGGACCTGTTATAAGCGAAGGCATCGAACTAATAATGCAGTAGAGGGTTGGAACAGTAAAATTAATGTGTGTATTGGTAAACCACACCCGAAGATACAAGATGCTATAGCTTGCCTGAAAAGTGAAGCTGAAAACACCAACATTATGAACATGAGGATGGAGCTTAATTTAGAAGGGTAAAAAAGAAAAAAGCTGTACGTCAATATCGATGAAAAAACCGGAGAAGCTACGAAAAGTACGAACACACTGCTGGGGACTTGAAGAAACATCTCAAAACCATAGCCTACGTACATAATTTACATTAATGTTTCAACACTGACAATGCGTCTTCCCGTTGCTATGCAATGCAAACGTTAATAATGATAATAATAAAAGGTAAAAATCTAAAAATTAAAATAAATAAATAAATTGATTTTAAACTCGCCAAAGTAGTTTTCACTTAAAAGCCAAAATATACTGACTACGTTGCCAGTCTCAAGCCTGGGAAAAGTGTGAGTGGAATCAAACAATTAACCCCCTTCCCCCACCAACCCATCTCTTTATTTCCCGTCAGTGAGATGATTATTTGGCCGGCAGGAATTGTCACTGAACGTGTTTGTTATTCAGATGATGTTTACTGGCCGGAATTGTCACTGAACGTGTTTGTTATTCAGACGATGTTTACTGGCCGGAATTGTCAATGAATGCGTTTGTTATTCAGATGATGTTTACTGGCCGGAATTGTCACTGAACGTGTTTGTTATTTAGATAATGTTTACTGGCCGGAATTGTCACTGAATGTGTTAGTTATTCAGATGATATTTACTGGCCGGAATTGTCACTGGACGGGTTTGTTATTCAGAAGATGTTTACCTGTTAGCCGGAATTGTCGCTGTCCGGGAACTGTCCCGACACCACATATTTATGGTGTAGTGAGAGATTTTTTGTCAGCATCAAGGTCTTTAGCACTGGTGAGGGGTGACATGAGATGAGAACGGAGCAGCGCCGGAATTTAGAGGCGGGGAAACGGAACATCTCCAAGAAAACCAGCCGGCGAGCTGCATCGTTCGACACGGTTCCAACAAGCGAAAATACGGAGACCGACCCCGCAGGGGTTGGAAGCCGAATCGCCTTGGTGGGGCAAGAAGAAAATTTCGTTAGACCCCTGAATGTGAGACTGAATTCGCGAGATCAAAGGAACTATTGGCATCACCTGCAATCCTGGATTTTCCTAACAGTAAGGGCGAGTTCATCCTCGATCATACACACCAGCTGCGTTACTTTCATTTGTATGGATGAGGTCAAGAAAACAATCTTCCTGCTATCGGCCGACTTGTTCCTCGCAGTGCGGTTAGTGTTAGGGGCCACGCCCTCGAACTACGGTGGAGGGCAGGAGAGGGAGAGGGGCCGGAGGTTAACCGCTGGTGAAGCTCGAGGTGAAAATACGAGCGTGCTGACCTGCGTCACCTCTGCGCTGGCCGGCTGGGCGTGCAGGAATGTTCGCGACGCACAACGCGAGGGCGAACAGCTGCACCGAGGGCGGCATCGCGACGCACGCGGTGCAGGCGAAGAACTGCATCGGCGCAGAATATTTAGGACTACAGAAGTGAAATAGCCAGCAGGTCGGCGAACTTAGTCACACACGCCAGCAAAATGGCTTCTCTGGCCAGCAACATGGCGGAAACGCCTACTGCCAATCAGCGTAAGGCGACTGGCCTGCTAGCAGGCAGTCAGGCCAATAACAAACCTCCTGTAACATGCAGGAGCCAAACATAACACGGGGATGGTAACAACAACCTCGGGCAGCCAATAAGTTCGCCCGTGTCAAATGAGCCGCCACGTCATTTCACATCTGTATTACTATTTAGTCTTTGACACTGGCGAATGCTGAGTTGGAAAATTATATAGCGTTGTAAACGATGTGCCCGCTATACTAAACTATGCATTTAGTTATGGCCCGTGAGGTACGAAAAAAAAAAAAAAACGGGAGATTTTAAATTATACGAAGAACCGCTATTACCAGTACAGAATGTTCAACGGTTCGAATGACATAATTCAGGTGGCGTGTTCCTCATAACATTGTGAATAAAAAGCACCGTATGAAAATGGGCTATGCAGCTCCATTAGCAACGGAATAATGTGAAGGAAAACACTAAACACACGTAGATTTCGGCGAAAGTATCGTCAATAAATAGAGCCCACGATTTATCGCTAAAAGAATTCTGCAACAGTTTGTTTCAATGTCTTACGTGCACATCTGCGACTCTGCTTCATGGTTATTGGCAGAGTGTATTATTGCTAGAGCTCCGGAAATTTCGCGGATTCAACTGAGGAGAGGTTGGATTTCTAAGTCATGTATATGTTGGAAACTATTTCGATTGGGTCATTGTTTATTAAACGTGACCTTGCGGACTCCGAACCAATGGCAGACATGCGTAAAAACGCTCACGGACTCCTGCGCTACATCGTCAAATGTTCAAATGCTCACTCACTGGAGCAGCAGCCAATGAACAAATATAGCTGAGGACAGTGCACACGGGACTGTGGAGTCTAGCCTGCTGGGCGTTGAACCCGCGAAATATCCGGGCCTCTAATTATTGCACAGGCGTGGCTCATTTGACTGTGCCAACAGGAACAAGGTTACTGCGGCACCACACGTCTGTGATTTGCGGGTAGAACCCTAGACGCTGAGAGTTAAAAACCAGCTAATCACAGAGCATGAACTAGGGCTACATATGTGCACATAATGCAATGAAACAAACTGTTGCAGGATTCTTTTCGCGATAAATCGTGGGCTCTGTCAATAAAACGTAGACAAGTTAAGTTGGTTTGATATAGATTTACATATAATTTGATTTTTGGTTTCAGGATGTCATGACCCCTGTGACCCCCCTCCCCCTCTTGATCCCCCACTGCTCACACCAGCTGCTTAAATTGTGCACCGTCCACCCGTATGCAGGCTGCGACGCGTTGCATCATCATGGAGCGTTGCCACTGCAGGCGAGGTAACTTCCTGATCGGCGGTGTTGGTGATCGCCTGCTGCAACTGGGCACGTGTGTCTGGTCCAGGTTCGCCATACACCAGACTCTTCAGGTAGACCCACACGAAGAAGTCCAACAAGGACACTTTGTCTACTGTCCTATCGTCACAGCAGTGGACGCGGATTTCTCCACTACATCGGTGTTCCCTGCACATTTGTCCCTGTAACTCGTTAATGGAGCAGCCCATTTTAATATGATGGTTTTTATTTCCCTGAGGAACACGCCACTGAAGTACACGGAAAATTGTATCGGCTATAAAATATTTTGTGAGTATTTATCACGCAAAATGAATTTTGTGGCCGTCACAAAACAGTTTGTTGACACCACTTAAATATACTGGCCATTACTACAAAATAATTTTGCAGGGAAGACTTCATACAATATTTTTCTTTCAGTATATGTGAGGCGAACCGCGGACCACACTACATGTTTATTTAATGACGATACCAGGTTTCTTGCTTGCAGGCACGATTCTCTTGTTCAGTGATGGCATTATGTAGTTTCTACTAGTACTAAGCTACATCGTACAGAATTTAACATGTAAATCCTTTTCCATATTCTCGTCAAGACTCTGGGGGTAAGAAAAAACCATGACATTTTGTAAAAAAAAAAATGTAGCGAAGTTCAGCATACTTTAATGAGTCTCAAATATATCCGGTTAGTAAATGTTTGATTCGCGACAGTCCAATTTGGCAGTGTTTTAATACGCTGGAGCGATTCAAAACAGTGTTTCTAACGTACGCGGAGTCTCGACAGAGACATTTCCCACTCGTCTAAAGTTTACTTCATCTTTTTTTTTTGTAAAAAAACAGCAAAAACTTAGGAAAAAAGAAAAGCATCTCTCAACACACTGAAATACACGAAAGCAGCGGTCGTTTCGCTCTTCATAGGCTGCTACGTCGTCTGTGCGTTTTCCTTATCCGATGACAGGTCAGGACGAAGAGGTCTCGATCGTCCGACCCGGTTCCTCGCTCGTTCTATTTATGGCAAACTGGTCCCACGAACTTTCTCAGTCCGCCACGCCGTAAGGAACATACGTCATATTAATTGCGATATTTCAACTTGCTTTCACCAGCGATGATATAAAACAGGCACATTAACATTACTCTATCAAAGGTAGTAATACACAAGCTCGTCGACCGCAAGGTCATTAGAGACTGCAACAACTGGGAAGTAGCCACGACCATTATATTCCAGCATTCGCTGCTGGAGTGACTTTGGAAAATCACGAAAAAACAGAAATCAATATAAATGGACCAGGACTCATATTCGGAACCTCCCATACGAGGCCAGTGTTGTGCCACCATGTTACCTCGATCGGTTACATTTTATTTATGCTGTTACAAGACAAAACCTGGCCACCCTTCACCCTCCTTTCCTTTCGCGAGGAGAAAGCTTCTTTCTGGCCCTTGTGACATGCTGGCTGGGTTCTCTGCGCCCTTGACTCTGGCGTTCCAAGACGTACATGGAAACTAGTTCTGGCATCTACGTAGAGCTTCGGAGGTGGCCCGCGTTATATCTGAGCTGGGAAGTATCTGGATGGTGTAAATACGCCAGGCGGTGCGGGTAGTGATTGTTTGGCGTTTAGCCCCTGTGCGAAAGGTGGCGACGAAGGGACAGCAGCGACTAGACCGTGCCATGATAGTTGTTTCTTTGAAAGCTTCCCACGGAACCTTGCATGGACGTCGGCGCGAATGCTTCTGTGGAAGGTTTAGAAGCCTGCTGCTGGCCGATTTCACGGAAGATTCAGTAATCGGTGGCGTGAAATTTTCCGTGGATGGTTTGATAAAAGGTTGAAATCTAAGCCAACCAAACTGGAGTTAAAGGACTTATAGTAAAGATATGACAGAGCGGGATGGAAAAGTAGTAAAATATTTGCCTCACATTCGGGAGGAACCGGGTTCGATACCCGGTTCCGGCCATCCTGATTTCTGTTTTCCAGTGATGCCCGAAATCACTCCAGGCCGACTCCTACCCACTTCGCCCCCGTTTACCTCTACCAAGGGTATGTAAGAAAAAAATGTTATTTATGTTCACTTAACCGTTAAAAAGTCTGTGAGAAAGGTTTTTGGAAACAATAAAATAATTACGCGAAAATTACGATAAACACAAATTAAACGAAAATATTTGGCTTGGACTGAAAATTAGTTTTGAAGAGTCTCTTCGCTATTATATTGTAGATGTTTTCAGTATTTAAAAGAAACTAAAATTTCAAAAGTGTTCTCGTATTTACACGTCTTGCAGAATGTATAGCTTGACAAATTATTTCACTGAAACCCCCACAACTGCCAGTATAGCGGCTTGCTGAACAGTTTTCGTGGAAGCTTTCAACAGACCTTCAGACCGTTACGGACTTTACACAAAATTCGTACAAGGACAACATAGGAAACTCATAAGAAAAACGCGAGGCATGTTATTTGATTCCAGCTCCCGTCGATATGAGCGCTGTTACTTTTGCAGTAACACATTGCTATATGGGTAGTTTTACATATTGTTTATAAAATTTAAATGTAATCGTGATTTTAGAATATATACACAATCTTTGATTAGTTAAAATTAAAAATATAAATAAACACGTGTGATTATGTTAGCCTAAAGAGAAATTCAGTCCGTAAATGTTTAACCACCATAGAAAATTAAGACTTAAATAAAAAATTTAAAAAACCCCCGACTCACAGGATACTAAACTTCAAATCGATCAGACCAGTAGAATTGCTCACATACACAAAAAAAAAAACTAGAAAAGAGCTGATGATCTTTAAACGGCTGAAAATATTCCCTTCAATCATCGCTAAGAACAGTCTCGACCAAGTCAGATTAAAAAAAAAAAAACGCATCAAAATCGGTTAATTCGTTTAGGAGCTGCCATTAGATTGTGATTTGTCATGCCTTCACCGTTGGTAACACGTTTTGCGCTTTACAATGCAAAAAAAAAGCTATAGTTTCCCTTATCGTCCTCATACTATATTTGCTTTACACACGAAAACGTTGGAAACAGGGAAAAGGAGTAAAAACGTCACGTGCCTCACAAGGTGTAAGTTGTAGGCGTGTGTGCACTGGCTCGTTTGCAATCCGTTGCTGCAGGTGTCCACTGTGTGTCTTGTGTTTTAGACTTGCGACGTTCAGAGTCGCGGTAGGACACTACCATGCCAGCACAGTTCACAGACATCTATTTTAGGCTGTATCCAAATCCTCTTCAAGTATAGCCTATACATAACTATACTTGGCACCACCAGTGACGTCACCAAGTATATATTAGCATTGTCCAAATTATTAGTACAGTATACAGAGGTTCTACACTTCATAAATACACCAAGTTGCTAACTTGTTGAGTGTTTCAGCATACTAGCTTCGGTCGTCATATACGTTTGAGCTAATATGTTTTTTGAAAGTTATGTAGTGTCAAGATAAAAAAAACTGGTAAATATTTTAGAAATTTTTTTAAAATTAAATTAATATACGCCTCCAATTCAATTTCTCTTTTTAACGCGTAGACCTAAATATATTTAGGAAAATAATTATGTAATTAAATTAATTGTTTTCAAAAATTGTCAAGCTGATTAGTTTATTATTATTAACTTTATCAGTTAGCGCATGAAAGTTTTAATTAGCCTATTTTTTTTGTTTGTTACTGTTCCATAAAACGTTTTTAAAGAATGGCCTGCTCATAGTTCCATTTACAAATTTATTATATCTAGAGGTACGTAAATATCGCAGATACATTCCAGGTCAGGTTGAACGCCAATTATGTATACTTCATTGTTATGTCTGTGACTTTCTGGCGGCTGTTACGAAACGCGTTTGACTATTGCAAGCCAGTAGTAAATAAGGAAATAATGTGAAGTGCTATCGCTTGCTACCTGCTTGTACGGTTATAAGTCAATAGATAATCGTCAATCGATTGTGGCCAGTGGGTGTATAGGACTGTCAAGTCTAGGATGCTACCAGATGAATCCGCTAAATTGACGTACCTCTAATTATATCTGTTAGTTACTGATATTGCCAACAGAGTCTAGTATGGAAAGGTGCTGACCTGTCCAAATAATATCAACAAGTACGTGCCAGCTGCTAGTAATCATACGTGCGTGTATACTGACTATTAGAATATAGCCTTAGTTTAATCTACGGTACAGCTGACGGTAACAGAGATACCGTACACTCAGAGATTTCCTAGCAGACGGCACCGAGCGCATGCAATGTTCGTATAAGTGCTGACCGCCGCGTTGATTACGGGAAGCAATTTTCGGCGCTGCAGAGATTCATCGCGCGTGACGAAGGCAATTGGTAGGGACCAGAAGTTTCCGCGAAAATATTTTTGCATTATCTTGCTTTGGTGCCGTACGTGCACACCTGCAGTTCTGCGTCATGTTTATTGGCAACTTTCTTTCGAGCTCTCATTTGACTGTACCAATCGGAGCAAGATCAACTGCGACGCCACACGTCTGTGATTTGCGGATAGAACGCCATTAGGCTGAGAGTCAAAACATCCAATCGCTGACCATGAAGCAGAGCTGCAGAAATGCACACAAGGCATTGCAACCAATTGACGCAATACTCTTTTCACAGAGGAACTAAAAAGTAAGACGACCCGACAGCGATGCGATGGCATGTACACGAGTATCCCGACCGCGGTCTTAGAATTACAGGTCTGGACACTCGCCTATCTAACAACGGTATTGAGTTGACCCCGTTATGACTGAAACCGCCACTAGCAATGTGAAGTGTTGTATTAACATTGCAATACAGGGTCGTACTACCACATCTCCTAGCAGTTCTGACACGAACTCGCTAACTTGTAGATCCATTTACACAACGCAAGTGCAGAGCAAGTTAAACGGGTCTTATATGGCATTACGTGAGTATTTAATCCCAATGCAGTGCAAACAGACGGAACGCAGGTGCAAATTTTGCGTTGCACCAAAAAAAAAAACGATATTTAATCGGCCCCCAGAGTGCCAGTGGCGCCAATCAGTCATATGAGGGTCAGTTTTCAACTCCAAGTGTCCAAATCGGTTCCTCTATGACCGTGATCCCGACCTAGACACACTAAATTGAACTCTTGTGCCCGCGACTCTATGTGTCTGTTCCTCAGGCAGTCGCGGGCTCTACCGTGTCCTTTAACCTACGGCAAGGGGAAGATAAAAATTACGATCACGTTTCCGAACGAGATAGCGTGTTCCAACACCGTCTCCCTACCTGCTTGGCAAACATCCGGCTTGCTATCGCACTACAGGCCTGCAGGTGCCGCACACAGCGTACAGCGTTGCGGCCAGTTTATAGCCTGTTCACGGTGAATTTAGTACTTATGAAGTACGGATACAGCGATGAGTTTTAGGAGGGGGGGAGGACGAAGAAAAACCTTTGGCAAGGAGAGAGCCGTGACGAGAAGACACTTCTTTAGAATGATCTTCTGTACTTTACCTATAAATAAACCAACGTCACTCGGAAATGATCCATCACTAGGGATCCCTTGATTTTCGCGAAAATATTTCTGCCCCAATTCGTCTCAATTCCTTAGTTCCACCTCTGCAGTTCTGCTTCTTTAATAATAATAATAATAATAAAATCGTCTTTATTATTAATAATAATAAATCGTCTTTATTTTCATTGTGGCGAAGTTAAGGCATTGTCGCCTTCTCTTACATTTAACCATTTCCTAGTCGCAGTTAAGCCATATTTGCCTTCTCTTACATTGGACTCATACAAATGTTGTGTACACATACTATTCTAGAGATAAAAATTTAAAGAACAATAGTAATAAATAGGACTAGGAATATTTGGCTAGTTCAACGACCAACATGCTAGAATCCATTATCCTGTGTACACCGAAGCCCTACCATTTGTCCATTACCTGTAATCATTCAGACAACAGACAATGAACGAATATACGGGGCTTGAGTATGCAAAGGGCATTGGATTCTAACATACAGGTAATTGAACTTGCGAATTTTTCCTAGCCCTAGTGATAGACTATACCATCTACTAACAGCAATAGCCTTTATGTTTACAAGAGACAGCCACGCTGAACAGGCACTTGAAAACTTTACATAGTTTTAATTTTTAAAACATACTAAGAAGGGTACTATTAACGCTAAGTTCAGTCATACGTACAGTACATTCATACAAACATTCATTCAAGATGTCAACTCTGGAGATCGTGGTCGCAACAGCTTCCTCTTGAATTGGTTGATGGAGACATTGATACTTTTATTTACTAAGTTATTGTCCTCGCCACAAATTTTTTAAAATTATTGATACAGTGTATTTGTGTAAAGACGTTTCTCAGTAGATCCTACCAATCAGAAAAATGTTACTGCGAATAACACATTTGCGTGATTTTCAGTAAAATGTTAAGACACGTGAGAGTAAAATTCAGCCAATCACAGACCATGAAGCAGAGCTGCAGTCGTGCACACGACGCACTGAAGCAAACTGATGCAGAAATTTTTTCCACCAAAAACAGGGATCCCTATCCATCACAAAGTTCACTAATAAGATCTTTACATTGTACATATCTGTATTTAGGTGGGGGTTAGGGAAGCGATCGCCCCTACAACCCCTACCGCCCCTCACCTGCCCCTACCTGGATCCGACCCTGCTGGTTACTTTTTTCCTTTCAGACTGTTACCGTAAAGAAAGAAACACATCACCTGGGTGAGGTGCGATGAGAGGGTTTTACGGCCCTTTTAACACGGTTTTAAGAGGCGATGTGAGTAGTAGAGTGAGGAGTAGGGACAATACAACATCCATGCACTAGCCGGGATTATAACCCAGGACCTCTCACACACCGAAGACTCGGACAGGACGTCATATCCCTACCCTCGTACACCGCCAGCAAGCTGTTCAACAAACTTCCCCGGCACTTACAAGACAAACAATGTGTTTAAAAAACGTAAAGAATTCTTAATAGCTTTTTCAGAATGATTTATTCAAACATTTAATGACTGGATACAAACGAAACTACGCTGGAAGCTAAAATGTCTCGACTTTTAGGAATAGGCCTAAATTGTGAGTTTCATTATTAAAATTCTGACTACATTAAAGCGCATAGTAAGACATTATGGTTTATTTAAAGTTTGTATTTGCGGAATGCTTGCATTAATGTATCCTGTAGAAACATCTGAAATAGTCTATTGATAATTTAACTTTGAACGGTTTTAGATGCAGTTATAGAACTAGCGTACAAATTGCCTGTGACGTCAAAAATTCTATCTATAAGTAGGCCTACACACTTTATGCTCTAACGCAGAAATGGAAGTAAAACATTAATTCTGATGAAAAATACAACAAATCAAAGATGGCGGCACTGATTCTCTCTTTATGTGTTTGAGTAGCGGCGAACAAGGAAATGTAAAAATCCTCCACGTGTTCCCACCTTCGAACAGGGTCACATTGTGTATGCGAATGTTAGGCCGGCTGCTCGACTAGCGAGACCGAGGAATGGATGAGGCGAGGCTAAGTTGAAGGTGAAGCAGCGACGGAATGAAAGAGACGGGGGAAACGGGAGTTCTCCGAGAAAACCCACCCGCCAGCGACAACGTCCGCCACGTTTCCTACATGCGAAAAATCCGGGACCGAACGATCGCCTAGGTGGGAGGCGAGAGGTCTGACCGCTCGACCACCGTGGCCCCTACAAACCAAGAACACTTAAAAAACCAAAGGAGGGGTGTTTTTTAAAAAGTAAGTTCCGTCCGTAGGGAGTAAGCTACCTCTCTTGCAGTCAGAGGAATGCTCTGCCGGAGGAAATCCAGTAACGATGTCATTTTCAGAAAGAAACTTAAACGATTTCTGGCGATGCAACCTTAAGATTAAAAGTATGTTTTTTTGTAAGTTTACGCTACTTTTCAACTTTCAGATTACTGATTTTTTTTTTTATGATAAAATGTAACATAAACACAAATAATTGCCACCTTATGTAACTAAAGTGTTATAATTTTACAATAATTTAAACGTTTAAGTTTAATAGTATAACATTAACAGTATGTATTTTTGTTGTTCTGTTTGAACACGGTCTGTAGTAAACCGGCCACTGGCAGAACACTTCGTTGATAAATAAATAAGCGGTGGAGTGGGGTAGTGTCAGGAGACACTTTCCTCTTCTCCGAAGATTCCCGGAAGAACCTGCGTGCTCGGACGGTGTTGGCTCGGAGCACAGGTCGAGCAGAGCAGCAGTGCTGATCTCTCGCTGTGTATGGGACAAACTCGGCGGCGATGCGGGCACGACAGTGATTAATGACACCTCCAGGCCTCCCTTGCGTCCCCCCCCCTGCCCTCACAAGGCCCTTCTACAGCGTCAGCGGCTGAATCCGGCGCCACTGAGACTGCCGTCTGGCCTGCTGGGAGGATACCTAGCCCACTGGACTGACGCCATGTTTCATTTCCCAAGGGAACACAGTATGATGAGACACATGGTAAGAATACGCCATTGACAATCATTACCTTTTCTTCACCGTCTGTAAGAAAATACACAACCGAATGTCCCTAACATTAATTAAGGTCGCCGCCTACAACGCGCTACAATTGCGTTGCAGTGTGTTCGAAAATCAGTTTTTTTACTAAACTATTCAAGATGCGTACATCGTGCCAATGAACGATAAGAAAACACACTTTCGACAAGGACGTAACCCCACTGCTAAGACATTACATTCTCCTATATAAAATAAAATATTTTTGTATTGAAAATAAATTGCTGAAATTTGAGAGTAAAATTTAAAAATTTCAAGTATTTTTTAAATATAAAAAATACATATTTTATATAGGAGACCTTGTAGCCTACAATATAGTTATTCACTGAATTTTTTTTCATTTTGTTGTCAATAATTGGTTTTAGTGGCGTACATAAAACCGTAACATGCAAATTTCAACGTTTACGAGTCATTACGCAAAAACTATGAGAAATAAAAAAAATCTCATAACAGCAAAATTTAGTCACAATTTATGGCTAAAATAAGAAAAAAATATCTGGTACAAATATATAAATATGACGATGAAAACTACTGTAGGCCGTGCCCTTAATAAATAATTTCTGAGCCCTCCAACACACTTGAAAACGGCCTTTTCAGTGCTACGGTAGTTGAAAATGTACTAACCGGATTGAAGAGCATCGCCTATCTGTGCGTTAGACTCAGAAATGACGGAGACATAAGGGCGACCTTGAACCGCACATCAAATGCCGTATCGCCTCAAAGAGCCAAGCTCTAAAATAGCGTGCAAGATTCCCGCCGAACCGTTTTTACTATGGGACATTAAGCGACGACCATATAATTATATTGATGGAAAGTATGTAGCAAAGTTCAATGCATGTCGCAATCTGAGTTTCACATACATCCGGTTAGTACATTTAAAAATAATGCAGCCTGAAAAGGCTGTTTTCAGTCATATTGGAGGACTAAGAAAAGTGTTTTAATGAGAATAGTGTCTTCGTCGAAAATCTTGGACGTTAGTTCAGCGCTTGCTTCGTAGTGGCGATGCGACGTTTGATGCGCGCTTCAAGGTCGCCCTTATAGTTCCGTCACTTGTAGGCCTCTAACACGTAGGTAAGCGACGCCCATAAGTGCTCTTAGTACAGTCACCATACTACAAGGAACCGGAAATTGTTCTTACTTCTTATCGTCCAGAGCTAGTTCCGAATGCTACACGGACGTACAGTTGTTTGACTAATGAATTCTAGCTAGATGCCTAAATAAAAACGCAATTATTTCAGGCCCATGGCTACATGCCTCCTCTTCCGCACGTTTACAAGAAAAACTCTCACGTCCACGTCCCTACGCCTCCGTGTAAGGGACATTATTAAGTGATCGACCGTTTGTGAACAACGAACTAATGACTACACAAAATTACAAGTGTTCGTATGAGCACACATAGGCTGATACACGGAAGCGACTAGGTAAGTTAGTGAGACTTATATTGATGTTTGTCGAAATGACCACCTGATTTTTGCACCTGCTTGTTTCGCTGCCTTACGTCCACATATATGGCTTTGCTTCATAGTAATTGGCAGCATGTTTTTATACATACATGTACATAATTTGTCCAGGGTCGGATCCAGAGGTTTAGCGGGGGAGGGGTCACAGTCTTAGAGGATGGCAAATTCCTGCAGATTCGAATTACTACTGCTTTTTTAAAAAAAAATATAGACAAATTGGGGGTCTTCGGCAGAAAGCACTTTTGCCCGCCACCCACCAACAAATAGGAAAATCTGTAGATCTGGCCCTGAATTTGACTTTCATAATTAGATTACTGCAACACCATATGTCTGTGATTTACGGATAGAACCCCAAGACACGTGACAGTTAAAATCTTCCAATAACCAAAACATTAAACAGAACAGCAGATACGCAAGTACGGCGTTGAAACAAGCTGGTAAATTTTAAAACTATATTTTCAGAAATTCGTTATAAAAATACTGATAGCTATTTTTCAGCATCAACAATCCTAACTCAGCTACTTTAGTGACGCGAAATAGGCGTTCAAAGAATTTTAATAAAACTGGAACCACGAATGTTCGCCTAACACTCTCACCGGAAGCGGTTCCCAAAGTTATAAAGTAAAAATTCACTTATTATTAAGCGAGCTGGTAGTTATAACCCGCGTACTTGATATGTAGGGCCTAACTAATCTGTAGGAATATGTGTGCATTTCTATCCTAACGCAAATCCACCATATAAAACCGTCAATATATATTTTTTTTTTTTTTCAGTTAAGGTGGGGTCTCACCCCGAGTGTTGAATAATTTTACTTTCGGTTTATCAAAATTCTGTAAAGAACAGTATGCGATTTGCTATTATAGCGTAAATTATGTTTATCTTGCGTTACAGTACAAGTATCACAGTTGAACTTTCAACCAATATTTAAACAACAACCAGTCTAGTTTAGTTAATACCTAATTTAAAAAAGTGCCTATTTGCGACCAAAACATACGTTAAAATTTCGACTACGATGCTTGTACTGTAGCACAAGATTAACAGAATTCACGCCTAATCGCAAATTTCACAATTTTCTTCTCAGAATCAAAAAAATACAATTAAATAATTTAACGGGTTGGGTGGGACCCTACCTCAAGTCTGCTCAAAAAAGTTCTAGATTTAAGAGAGAAAACATTAATTACCACGAAACAAAGGAGAAAAAATTGGCCTAAATCGTAACCAGTAAATGCCTACTGACAACTGAACAAATCGGTACCTAATAAGCGAGTTATAATTCATAGATAATTAAAATTCCTGGAGTAAACATCAGAGTTACAATCCAAAAACCAAGTAAGTAGGCTTAGTTCCTCCAACTGCACCTATGTTTTGCCTAACTAAATCGACAAAAGTGACCCAAGCAAAATATTCTATCAAGATGATAAGCGGTGAAAATTGAGAAACGGTGGAATGCAAAAACAAAACTCATAAAAAAACCTGATGCCATACTTACCGCGAAAGAAAATAAAAGAAAACCGAAGTGTGGCACAGAATGACTGATAATTTATAAATATTCCGACGACACAGAATTACTCCTAACTAACGTCAATGTCAGCGTTAATGAATGCGATCTCAGTTTTACGTTAAAAACAAACATAGACTTTTCATCTATTCGTATTATTATAGCCGCCGGTTTGACACGTGCAAGGTTAATAATTGTATATTAATAAGATAACAGAATTTCTTATGTACACTAGTGTGACAAGGAAATTTTCCGTCATCAGTTGTGCTGGTATTGGTAAGGGGTCTAATGAAAAGCGAGATGATAACCTTAGCTAGGCTATGCACAGATAACAATAAGCTTATTAAAGTTTGTATTGAAAAATGTCATTTCAGTTTTTTTTAATTTTATTCGCAAATAATATATCGCACTTTTAAAGTAATACGGCTGCAACTCAAAAATGTGAATTTTAGTTAAAATCATTACTGAAAAACGGACGGGCGTGCCATGTTTTAATTGCAATGGGGCCGTATTTCTACTTTATTAATAACAGTTACTTAAATATTTTCTCTGGAACGACTAAACTATATTTTGTTGTGCTGCAATAAAGTCACGTGTTCAAAAGTAGCCTTGGTGATGTTGTGATGTTTACCCCACAGTGAAAAGCTATTAATACGGAACTTGTCTTCAATCGTTTGAAGTTGAATGTTCGAAAAGTGCGCACCTTTAAAGTTTCTCTCTTTACAAATTACTAAATCCGTCCTGTGGCTGTATCACTTTGGCAGTGTGATATAATCACTTTTATTATCATGGAAGCTGTCACTGTTCATTTGTTTTAAACCGGAAATAACAACTAATTTTTGACCCCTTACAGAAACCAGCGTGGGTTAAGTAGCGGATAAATTTCTGTCCTGCCAATCTAATAACACCGAGCTCTGCCCTGGTCAAGGACGCGAGATTGGCCCAGGTGTTTTCTTCAGACACTGTGTTCCTTTCACTCCCTTTCATGCTTATTTACCCACGTAATAGACGCCCGCTTCAAGCCAGGCACTCGTAACAATGCTCGTAAGTCATAACTGGAATAGGGAAAACAAGTCCTTAATCGAAGATTGCCCAAGTTACATTCCGACGGACAACTTAAACCAGCAAAAGTAAATATTACAATGCAATAACGAATGAAATAATGCATCAATACTAACGCATTTCATTAACAACTAATAGTTATATTTAGACCTAGTACATTGACAAGTTAAATGTATAATAACCAAAAGAACAAACAACAAGGTAAAAATGACTAAAAGTGAAAATTGTGCTGAATTGCGTGTTTTTGTTGGCACTATGGCAAGGGAATTGTAGCCAACTTCGGGAGTTTTTGGTGGAAATAAAGTTCTCGTTTTTCAACGTGGGAATGGGGACTCACTGTCATGATCCTTGGTGCCACGCACTTCCAAGTTGACGAGCGGGCATTTACTACAGCCAACCAATATTTCACTCTCGCAACCCATCACACACGTCCGTCATTGGCGATTGATTCATAGCGATGTTGAATATCACCAATTATTTTCGCTCGGCGAAGCATTCTGCTTCGACGTAAAAAAGGCGACACGTGTAAATTTTACTACGCCCGGCACTACAGGCAGTTACGTCCACGGAAGAGATATGTGTGATGACGTCCACCCACAAACACTCGTCACGGCTCGACGAAGGGGGATAGCTAGAGCCAGTGATTTTTGGTGAAAAGAATTTGCAACAACTTGTTACAATACCTTTGTGCACACCCGCAACTCTGGTTCGTTGTTATTGGCAGAGTATAATAGGGCAGAGGCTTGGCTCATTTGACTGCACCAACCAGAACAATGTTACCGCGCACCACACGTCCGTTTTTTTGCGAGTAGGATCCCGAGACGCCGAAAGCTAAAAACTTCCAATCACTGACCATGAAGCAGAGAAACAGAAGTGCACACAAGGTATTGAAACAAATTGTTGCAGAATTCTTTTCACCAAAAATCACTGGCTCTAGGGATATCTCATTTAACTTATTTACTTTCAGTTGAATGCATTGTTAATGATTCTGTACGTATCACGCAGCTACGGTAAGGTTAGTGAGCTTTACGTCTCGTCAACAGCGAGGTCATTAAAGATGGTGATACACAACTTGGTACAATGACAGCAGCTGGGAGAGGAGACGACCATTCGTTAAGGAGCCATCCCAGCATTCGCTCGGAGCAATTTCGGGAAACCACGGAAAACAGAAATCAGGATGACCGGAGCCGGGATCGAACCCGGGTCCTCACGAACGGAGTCCAAAGTGTTACCGTTGCGCCACCTCGCTCGGACACACAACTAAGACTAAAATAGTATCATGTTTAAATATAAATAAAATAACATGTAAAGAATAAATCACGGACGTCGTCTGTAACAAACAATTCACCACGTAGAAAATATGTAGGCCCTAGGCCACAGAAGACTAAGATATCCCTACGTTTTTTTTATTACCGCTATCTAAAACCTTTAGTAGCATTGCAGGTGTTCTAAAAATCCTAGTAATCCGCCTCCGACAAAACTAGGTCACGTGACTGAGATAACCTACCCTACTCCAGCGAGTGAATTTTCATAAGCCACTATCGCTGACCCTTACACTCCACTACTATTAGAACATAGGCGTAACCCTGTTAGGCAATGGAGAAAAAGTATAAGGAGAATAAGGGTGGGGGGAGGGTCAACTTTAGGTTATGCGACCCTTCCCCCTCCCTTTATTGAGTCAATGGCCGTGTTCGGTTTCAATTCAACGTGCCCTTTATCACTTGCTTTGAGTCGTAAGTCTTTGTTCCCTTCATGAAGTAGACTGCAATTTGTGAATTCGGATCTATTTATTTATTTATTGTCTTGTTTATCAAATGGCAAAGTTAAGGCATGTAGCCTTCTCTTACACTTAACCATTTTTACAGATGCACAAAATAAAATTACATATACATAGAACTGCTAAAAACTAAGAAAAAATAATTAAAAACTAATGATGACTAACACGACAAAAATGACAAAAAAATGACAAAAAAACAGGCCACTTCACATATTCGTGTGAAGAAGTAGCAGTAGAAGGGTAAGTGGCTCGTTTCCTTAGCTGAAGGGGACTTTCTAGGGTGCATATGAGCCCTTGCTGTGAATTCGAACAGCGGCGTGTGTGACGTCACTTCCGCGATGCAGTTTTCAAGGGCTTGAAGCGTGGTGAGGGCCTTTAGACGGCCAAATCGAACACGGCTACTGTTAACAGTCCACATATACTCCGGCAGTTTACATACAAATGTTTCGCGGATGTCGGCACATGTACTTGACAGTTTCTTGATCTACAGGAAGTACAGCATTGAATAAATTAGGTAATCAAAGAGAGTTCGTACAATGGAATTTTCAGCTAGCCAATTTATTTCTGACAGAATCCAAATAGCCCAACATATTTAATATCTAAATTACATTTCTCCTAACGCGATCACACTGCGTACGTTAAGATCGATAAATCAGTTATTCAATCGTTCTCAACTGGGAATTTCTGTATTCCGAACGTGACGCAAAAACATAACATTTCGAGTAGGTACCTAAAACTACTACTGGGTGAGCTGAGAACTGATCTACGATCTAACCAAGTGAGCTGCAAGAGCTGATGTATCAGTGTAAACTTCAAATATTACATAATACCTAGCAGACCCTGATTCCGTTGTTAAATTTCATTAAGCGTTTCGTTTCTCCCAATACCGTTAACACCCCCCCCCCCTTGTTGAAAAAAAAAAGAGAAATGATAATTGTGACAACAGTTAGACTGCATAGTAAACAAAGGGGTTTTATGTACTAACGTTAGTTCGGATTTTTACTCTGACATGATCAAATACCAAACAACTCAAAAAAATTCTGCAGTTTACTAAGTAAGTCAACATTTGTTCCGAAAACTTTTCCAAACTTATTCCTGGACCTGGACAACACGATACGTAATGAAGTCTGCGAAAACAGCTCGAGTGTACGCTGTCGCGAATGCTGGTTGTTTTTCTGTTGAACAGCGTTATACTTTGTTGACGCCAACGAAAATAAACAAGTCGCGGAGTGAGAGCTGTGGTTTTGACGGGGTGGTCTCGCTTCTGATGTACTGTAGACATATTTTGTGTTCTGCCGTGCCGTTGTAAATCCATCTTACAATAGAGCTCAGGTAAAGTGCTGCTAGCGAGCCGAGAAAATAATATATGCGTTGTAAATTAAACAACACACTTTAAAGCTCGGGAAACTACATACAGTTGGTGGACCTGGGCTCAAGGGAATTTTAAGATACATCAAAGTATTAAACAACGTCTTACCTCAGCCAGTTCTTGAGTTATCGCTTATATCAGTTTCCCGGCGTTCCTAGACAGGGCGGATGCTGGAACTATTCTCCTTTCTCAGCTGTCAAGGGCCGAAGAGAGGGGTGGGGCGTAACGACCACAATCAGCTGTTTGTTTTGATCTGCGGCAGGAGTTTGTAAACATTCCACTTCAGGGAGGGTGTGGGAGTGGGGTACCGAGGAGGGCGCGCACACACATACACAAACACACGCTCGCCGCTCAAGGGCGCAGACGCACGTATAACCCCGCACGAACACGCACACACGACACGCCGGCACGCACGCGACTGGACTGAGCGTCTGCCCGACGCAACACGACCAGCCCCGACGGAGTGGGAACAACCGACTGTTCAGGCTCGCCGCGGCGTCCGCCCCGTTGTTGATGTTCAAACCTGTTCCCTCGGCCGGTAGATGGCTCGCCGGTCGGGATTCTTCCGCCACACGATATTTCGAAAAAAAGAGAACAAGAACACGCGCGCCCAACGCCGCCGTAGCCGTCAGTCCAGAAGGAGAAGGATTAGGCCCTCGGTACGTAACAGTCGAAACTCATAGGACAAACTAATCCTTACCAAAGACTCGCCGAAGTGGTGGCGTCTGAGACCACAATAAAATATACAAGATGCTAGGTAATTATAGGTACAAACGAAAGGGGCGTATCGAGGACGATGGAACAAGCAAATAAACATAGTTCCGGAAACCAATGGTTTTCCCAATATGACACATTAATGTTACGACAGGATTGCTATAATACCAGTGTTCCCGAGGATCAAAACGTCAAAATGCTGCACATGTGGACGAAGACATTACAACAAATGTTCTAAATGGGCGCCGTTGATGTTAAGGCAGGCTTCAGCACGTCTCCGCATCGATGGCCCGTACACGTTTAAAAATTCCAGGTGTGTTCCGAATGCAGCAACAACCATCCACAATGCGTTCCTGTAGTTCGTGGACACTTTCAACAGGGTTGACATATACCAAATTTTTTAAATATCCCCACACAATATATATATATATATATATATATATATATATATATATATATATATATATAACACCGGTATTATAACGTTCATGTCGTTACATGTAATGTTTCATATTGGGAAAACCACTGGTTTCCTAAACTATGTTTATTTGCTTGTTTCATTGTCCTCGACACACCCCTTTCGTTCGTACCTATAATTACCAAACACTCTGTACTATTTTTGATTAATATTATTTGCAAGACGATCTTTAACTCTTTACTAACAATTACTTACACAGGGGCGTCATTTCGAGTAAGTGGCAGAAAGGGGAGAGGACAAATGTCCCTCCCTGAATTTTGAATGAAAAGTGTATAACATTTTTGGTGTATTTTGTTATTTTAATAATACTTACATAAGTACATAACACTGAAGTTTTATTTTTAAATATTCTAATTTTACACATGTTTAGTTTATAAAAAACATTCCTAATAGCTTATAACGGAAGATGAATTGACTAAGACATTTTCCACGTACTGGCGGGTTAATGCAGTCAACGGCCGTAGAAGAACAGGTCTGGACACTCGCCTGGAAACTTGACCCCTTGTTGTTTGGCTGTAGTTCACCAAGTTACCGAGAATATTGTGTTTTATTGGCGCTTCAATTAGGGCGGTCGGACTCAAACTCCGCCCACTTCCTTTCCACTAAGATAAAAAATTTATCAAAACGTATTTTGTATCAATTTACGAAATACTTCCTTCGCTCACAAATTTAAGAAAAGGTTCAAACAATCTATATTTACTTTATAAATTTAACAATGGACAAAAGTGGGCGGAGTTTGGGTCCGACCGCCCTAACTGAAGCGCCAATAAAACACAATATTCTCGGTAACTTGACGAACTACAACCAAACAACAAGGATCAAGCAAAATACATTGGTAGATAAGCGAGTGTCCAGGCCTGTTCTTCTACGACCGTGATGCAGTCCCACAGTAATCTCAACCTCGAAACGTAGACAAACGTGTGACGTAATACAGTGGTATATAAATAATTTTATTCTACCCTGTTCCACGAGCGAGTGCAATTGTCCGACAGTTCTGTTCGCATAGTTCTTTGTGGTCCGTAGTAATTATAAAATTTTTAGTTCAGTCGCGTATGCAGTCAGAATCAAATGATGTAGTCTGTTCACGGTAAAGGGAGCACTTTTGAAAAAACAGTTCTTTCAAAGACTATTAAATCGAAAACTGTAATTCATTGAAGCCCTCGGCCGTATTACGCAGTGTTCCGGGTTTCAACCGACACATTTTCTGGGAAATATTCCGGAAAACACTGGGAATAAAACCAGCAGATAAAACAAAAGAAAGCTGCGTAGCTCTAGTACAATTTAGGTTAATTCTACCACAGATTGGAAAGTTAAATGCTGAGCTTGAGCATTGGTATCGCCCGGTAAGATGTGTACCCTGACCAATCACAGAGCTTTCGTGAGTTTTAAGTTACACGAAATAGATAATTTGTGAGCCCAAATAAATTTCATTTTTACTTTAAAATTAAATTACGGGACGTCTTTCTCTGCCAAACCTAGTTGAATTTAATTATACTAAGGTTTCGTATTTTACTAGACCCGTTAGTGGCAACTAGTGGCAGAATTTTTCCCTGTGCCAAACTCTCCCATAAGAGACACATGTTCTTACCGACCTGTAGTACGAGTTCAAAGGACTAATGGAAACGTAAAACTCATGGTCGGCAGGCTAGGTATCGCTGACAATCAACTTCTCTGCTGCATGACCCCCACCGCCGTCATAGAGTCTGCGTACTTTGCTCACGTAAACCGTTCCGGTACGCATAGAGTGTCTTCTCCACGCCTCCAAACCCCAACACTGACTTGCCCGACTGTGTGGTCAGCGTGTGGTTCAATGGGGCACTTCCACTATATTTTTGCTCGCACCGATGTCAATACATTTAAGGCTACGGATACAGACATGGGAAAATCTCGTGAATACCAGAGAAGTCAACGTTGTCTTCAATAAACTGTACTATATTTATCCTTCTATGTTACTGGATGACGTAATTTGTGTCATGTGTTAACAGTTTTGAAACAAAGCTCATACAGTCCGAACTGGGCCTGCTGAACAGAGAAACAGTGCTTTAAAAAACAGTAGCTAGAGCCAATGTTTTTAGGGGAAAATAATTTTGCAACAAGTCGGTTTTATTTTTGGACGTTTTATTTGGACGTTTTACGTGTCCTCGTACAGCACAAGGCCTTGGTCACAGACTACTTATGCCTTGGTAGAGGTACACGGAGGAAAAAAATGTAGGAATCGGCCAGAGCCTGTTCAAGAAACCTGGAATCGCATGGAGTGATTTCGGAAAACCCTGGAAAACCGAAATAAGGATGGCCGGAGCAGGGAGTCGAACCCGGATCTTCCTAAATACGAGGCGAGTGTTTTACCACTGCTCCACCACGCTCGATGTCTTATGCCTAATGCCTCATGTGCACACGTGTACGTCTGCTTCATGCGTGCTTATGATACCGCTGGTCGGTGGATTTTCTCAGGGAATTCTCGTTTCCCCGCCCTTCATTCCGGCGCTGTACAACACACACACCATATCACACCTCACTAGCGCTAAAGACGTACAGCTGTTAAGTGCTGACAAAAATGTCTTCACTTGCTCTATTTTGTGGTCACTGACTGGATGTTTTTAACTCTCAGCGTTCCAGGGTTTTACCAGCAAATCACAGACGTGTGGTGCTGCAGTAGCATTGTTCTGATTGGCACAGTCAAATAAACGACTTGCTACGCACAAATACACTCCGCCAATAACCACGAAGCAAAGCTACAGATGTGCTCATAAGTAGGGCTAGTGATTTTTGGTGGAAAGTATCGTGCATTATTTTGTTTCAATGCCTCACGTTCACAGCTGTATCGCTGCTTTATAGTAATTGGCAGCGTGTTGTTACAAAATGAATATTTAAGTCGTTTTACACATAATTTAAAATGTTGGGTGGCTGTAGTCAGAGGTAGGCACTTTATACTGAAACTAGCAGTTAAGTGGTTAAGTTAAGGGTGAGGGTTACGGTTAAATGAAATAGGCCTACACTAATCTAGTTACAGTGGCTTTACTCTACATAGTTTAGTTACACAACACTACAAGGTTATAATTTATAATTTATATAGGAGGGGAACGGCTGTTTTAATAATTACGTTAATGTTATACTCTATGATGGGTGACCCTTTGGACACCTTAGACCTCACCGTAACATGATGTGCCGGAGGCTGTTGATAAATGTGCTCGGCTATCGACGGACGGCGGCACGTCATGGGTCTCGACCCAGGACCATCCTAGCGAGGTGGTGACGGTTGGAAGGCTTCAAGGAGACAGACCTTGATTCCCCCGATACTTTGCATTATATTGTCACACTTCAGTGCAGGTGGGGAGAATCGCTGAGGCCCTCGTCTTGTGCAACTACTGACCTGATTGCACTGCCGTCGTCGCTAGCCCGCTCTCCAGGCGAGGCTCTTGGTAATCTTAACATTGTGCACAGACGTCACTCATATGACTGTGCCAATGAGAATTACGTCACTGCGACACCACACGTCTATGATTAGCGGGTAGATTCCAGAGACGTTTAAGAGTTAAAAACAGCGAATCACTAACCATGAAGATGCAGATGTGCAAGTGAGGCACTAAAACAAAATGTTGCATAATTCTTGTCACCAAAAATCACTGGTTCTAGCAATACCCGCGTATTTCCATTGTCTTCAGCCACGGGTTCTTGTTTATGCTGTTTTGGGATATATATATATATATATATATATATATATATATATATATATATATATATATATTAAAATTCAAATTACAGCAGATATCCTTAAACCGTCACATAATTGAGTTGAACAGGGTTCTCAATACAAAGACAATCTTTTTTTCAAAACAATACGTAATTAATAACTGTAGGTACTTATCGTCAAAAATTTAATTAAGTTAGTAATTAGCAAAAAATTACTTTAATGTTTCGAAAATAATATTTTTCATAGCATAAACCATTTTTAAAACATATAGACTATGTGATGCTTTAGCGATATCTGCTGCCGTTTGGATTTTAAAAATTATATTCACAAAAACATCCCAAACGGGAACCCAACGTCGTTCTCACCCGGTGTTTTTCGTCCTTGCACGTATAAATATATAACTCCGGTTGAAATCCAAAACAGTCCGAACCTAACCTTATTATTCAAGGATCCATATATTTACACACCTCGTAAATATTTAACTTTTAAATGTTAGTTACACTTACCATGTCAGGATGCCTCCACCATTCTGTAAACATTTTGGTAAATTGAGATTACCGTTACATCGAGTTAACAACAGTTGTTTCCATATCGACATGGTTTTGAAAACGTTGCCCGCCAGTGTAAGGTTACTCACAAACTACTACTGTTCCAGGCCTCATGCATTTGACGCGCAAGACTGGTCGGAGGGTCGATGACGTCAATCTTACGCTAATGCGCCTGCAAACGTTCAACGGAATCCCGTGTGTGCGCAATTGTACGTATTGTGTAACAGAATTTTGATTTTGTCAACTGTGTGTGGGTTGTTTAACGCTGATTTTTTTTCCACCCGCACAGAAAAAACTGTCTTGTGGTGACTGCAAAATGTTTTGTCAATATGGACCTCACAAAATATTTTTGTAGTGGTTACAAAATTTTTTGGTAGTCACTGAAAAATTTTACTGGGAACAGCAAAAATTTTCGGTGGTCACCACAAAAAAATTTGGTGAGGTCCATAATACAAAATATTTTGTGGTTACCAATAAGTATTTTTTTCAGTGCGTCCTGTCGCCATTATATGGTCGGGTTTCTCAACTGAATCTGTACGTATTCCCTGCACGTCTGTATTTGTACTAGATTGCGGAGCCGTTTTTTGTTCGCTCCGTGCCAGACGAATAAATCTGAGAGAGATTTACGTGTTAAATTATATTCGTTTGTGCTCAGTCATTTGTAATTATATCGCTTTCGGACAGAATACATTTTCTCCACTGTGAAGAGGAGAAACTGCTACATATAAAATTGTAAGAAAACTTATGAAGTGCTGTTTTCGAGTGTTTATTTACAGTGAAAATAATTTTTGTTTTTGAGACGAACAAAAAAGTCAACGGTAGCGTATATGTAAAGTATGCCGCACACAATAATGTAAATCAACATGTGTATTCTTGTATTTTTTTCGCTCCAGGACTGTGAGGTGTAGGCAGCACTGCGGACGATGCAGTAAAGATTCTGGATAAGGACCTTTACACAATAGAAAACTTTAGCATTTCACTTTAACATTTGACTTTAAGATAGCTTGCAATACATGACTTCTTACGGGTCGTACACAATTACATAAATTCAATCAGTCGTGGCTTTAAATTTCCGATAAACTGAAAAACGAAAGTCAAAGTCAAGATGGTCGTTTGCGAAGAACCAGCTGATTATGTCTTTTATAATGAAAAATGTTTATTTGTGAGTATCGTTTTATTCTCCAGTTCTAGGATTTCATGAAGAATTTAAAAAGTCTTAAATGTATTCGGAAAACCTTGTAAACAGAATCTGAGAAGTATTAGTGCATTAATTGTAAGAACCGTCAATAGATGACGTTGGTTGTGTTCTGAAAATTATTATCATAAATGGCAAATATTTTAATAACTAGGTTTATTTATGGATTATGTACGTGAAATGCTTTTATGGCAAATATATAATGATTTATATCACAAAATTTCCGTTTCAAAAACAGATTCTAAATCGTTTTCCAACTATCGTTACTTTAACTTTACTTTTGCATTGTATAGTGACAAAATACTTAAAGTACTAGAAAAGTAAAGTCAAATGATAAAGTAATCAATTGTGTACAGTCCTTAAGACATCCTCAGCCCGCCCCGAAATAAATCACAACAAACTATCCCCTGCAACCATATCGCAGCTGCACTGTAAAGCTTATCACACAATAACACCCGGTTCCCTCACAAAATATACTATCTTCAGGACCGGAAGTTAGTTTCCGCTCTGTTGTACTTTTTTCGAGGATATCTCGACAATTTACAGTTTTCTGAAGTCCACGATGTTGACTGTAACCTCTTCCTCCAACCCACTCTTTCTTATCGAACGTTTTCTTTTCGGAGGGAATCAAATAGATGAACTTTGTTCAATACTTGGTGCATCTGTTCGGGGTTTCAAACGTAGCTAATTAATGTCCACAAGAATACTGCCTGATTAGTGGAGGCAACAACATAAAAGAAGCTGGGAAGGGCAAGGGTTTAAAATCTGATGCACGTATACGAGGAGCTCAGTGGCGGATTCAGAAACGTATGATTTGGGAGTGGGGAGCCTTGCGTGACTTAATGGATTGTAAAAATACCAGTCATCTCAAATGTGTGGTTGTTTTCTGTTACAAAACATTAAAAATAACATACACACAAGTAGGACACATTAAATTTACTTGGATCATCATAGAACAAAACACAGGTTTCCTTGAAGCGACTGGATATACTTTGGCTACATAAAGTTGAACACGATAGGGGGAGGGGGGGCTCAGCACGGTGGCCCCCTCCTCCTAAATCTGCGCCTGCTCTTACTATATCACCGCCACATTCGACTTTCTCTCTTTTCAGAACGAGATACTTTAAGAAGTCGTGTATATAAGTTAATTTTACGAATATTCATTGACTTTCAAATGAACTAAAAAAAAAAAAAAAAAAAAACGGAAGGAGGGGGGGGGGGTTACATAAGCCTAAAAACTGTTCTTGCCAACTTAGTTAACGAACAAGCTGCTAGGGTTTCTTATATGAAATTTTTGTGACGCCAAAATGGTACAACTTCGATGTCTTCACAAGAAAGTATACTAATGGAATGCGTTATTATGGGCAAATGTTTACCCAAAAAAGTGGCAAACTTCTATTTTACGATTGCTGTCATTTTTCGTATATAAACATTTTCATCGTTTATGAACCAAGTACTGTTGAGAGAGATTGTGTAGTATACTACTCAAACGAATACACTTTTCTGACAGATGAAAGTGTCGTTTTAGAAACTAAATAAAATATTTTATTTTAGTGACATAATGTTCTATTCAGTTAATGACACAGAAAATCATAGCAATTAAATGATGATGCACAACGGACTATGCGAGTAGAACAGAATGGTACGTGCACTTGTAAATGGAATAGACATTAGTGTATCATACGTTGCCTAGATAACAATTAAAAGAACGAGATCTGAATTGACACAAACAATAATTTTCCCCATGATTGTTTACCACATCCCATCCCTATAATAGTTTTAGAAGTTAATTCAACAAATTTGTGCTATTACTAACTTTTTCAGAGGGCGCTTGAACACTTTTCGTTTTTAAGGGGCAAAATAATATTTTTTTTTATTTAATTATTTGGTAGCTATATTCCCTCAAACAGCACAAGGTCTTGCTAGATGTACACGCTGGAAAGGAGTCGGCCAGAACCGGTATAGCTGCAACAACCACATTTTTACACTGTTATAGTAGAATATATTATGTCATTTTATTTTCTGATTATTTTTGGCAACTAAGTAAGTAGGATTATACCTTATTTCATGGGGAAAAATTAAGGATTAATAAGGCCTTTAGTAATCTAAAATAATACAGACTGTTCAGAGTAAAATTCAAACTTTTTAATACCTTTATTAATTTTTCTTTTCGTTTAATAAACACGGTGTGTACATTTCATTGATCACAAAAGTTAAAAGACGTCATAATAACATATATTTATTTGTAGTTAATACTATAGACGTTCGGATGGATTTATAAATGATAATTTTAGCGTAAATAGCCTGTTAAGTGTCATGAGGATGCAGACTGTTATTTTGAGACTGGGATGCTGAGAATGTCGATTCGCCTTTTGAAAACTTAGTTGTGGTTAAAAGCTGGTAATTATAAGTCGGTTAGATAAAAAAAACTATTTGACGTTTTATTTTTAAGACAATATTCATTGTCGTTGCCTAGTACCAAGTGTTTTTAAATTTTCTATTTGATAGATAAAATAATATAATTTCAAAGTAAAATTTCAGGATAGCAAGACTCCCGCCGTATTCACATTAAAGAAGTGCCGAAAACACGTTTCCGACTTACATTTTTATAAGCTATCACCACGTAAAATTAACTCACTCCGTCCTGTCTCATCCTGTATAACGCGTAAACTGTCTCGTGGACGGGCGTGTATGCAGGAGTTGATCAAAATTTTCTGCTTTGGCGAGAGTAAGGTTAATTCTACTACAGGTTATAAAGATCAATTTTAAAAGTTTGTCACAGGGGCAATTTCTGCCGCTTGAGCGCTGTTATCTGCAATGGGTGCAACTGACCAATCACAGAGCTTTCCTACATTTCAAGTTATATAAAGTTGATAATTTAAAACGCGAAATTGGCTTCTTTTCACTTTAAAATTAAGTTAAATTACTTCTGTCATTTCCAAGGCTATTTAAATTTAATTTTACTACAGTTTCGTATTTTTCTGGTCCCCACATGCGATAGTAGCGAAATTAGCTGCAGAAAATTTCCCTGTGCCGAACTCTCTGATAATAAAACATATTTTCTTTCTAACCTGTAGTAGAATTAACCTTATCGAGAGGAAGTGAGGTTGTCCCATTTATTTGTTAAGGTTTTCGGTTTTATAGAATATCCGCGGGCATTATATAATCATAACTTCAAAAAATTGTTACAATTTAATTGCATGAAATAAATACTCTTAAGGCGTCTGACAATATTTAATTTCACTTCTAAAACGTTAACAAGACAATTTCATAGCAACTTGAGGTTTAAAAAAAAGGAGGGGTTAGAGGGAGGAGACCATCCATGACTCTGTGCTCTCTTTAGGCTCCTTGCTACTGGTATGTAGCTACATAGTATAGAAACTGTAAAAATGTTTTGTATATTTTTTTAACACAAAACGGCTTCTAAATTAATCCCAAAATATTTATCATTCAGGTATTACTAGAAGAATGCCGCAGATGTTCAAAGTGATTGAAAACATTAAAAATACCCATTGGAACGAATTGAGTGAATAGGCCTATTCGGGTACAGTATGTTCTGTGTGAAAGAAAATAAAAATTTGGTGGTTTGTCACATTTTTACAAAACATTTTGTACTTTATAAATAGTTATTTGTAAATTGGCTGGCAAAAATCATATCAGCTACGTTACAAGCCATTGTAAATTTACAAGAAATCAATAGTTTTATAACATACAAAAAATTTTGTGTTTATATATATATATATATATATATATATATATATATATATATATATATAAAACAACTGTTTGTAAATGATGTACAGAAATACTGCAGCATTCGTATATTTGCAAGAATTTCTTTTGAATTTAGCAATATGTGATTGTTTACAATGCTACAAATTTTTCGGAAACTAACCGTCCTCCAAAGATCTTTTTTTAAAAAGTACAAAACTATTTTAACAGTATGAGTATAACGAGACAATAATGTACCACATATGCCGGAGAGACCACATAGATATGGGTGTATTTTATGACGTTACAGTAACTGGGTAACTTTCTGAATCGTCATGGATTTACGAGTTTAATGGGCGTTTGACCTAATATACGACGTTGCTCTGGCGCGCGAACGTCACCCTAAAGATAAATAAAATCTTTCTTTTCAAAGGAAATTCTCAAATAAATATACGCGTGAGTTTTATTATCCAGGAAACTAATGCATGTATTCGCATAATTTTTACAAGTAAATACGCAAAATGTCAATCAATGTCTGTTTTATACTTATCAATTAAAGGTCAATAAATAATAAAACCAAATTAACGAACTCAACCAAATCGTTTATTCATATAAATTTTGAGTCCCTATATATTTTAGAGAGACTACGTTCATTTGCAATTTTGGGGTAGCATTTCATGGGTTCGTGATACTCAAGTAATAAGGAATATTTGAAATTAATAACTTTATTCATCAAGAACTCAACATTATCAATGAAATACTTGATTCTTCAACTCAAATAAAATTTAGGCATATGGTACAAAGTTGCCCTTCCGAGTATAAAGCTACCCTAAATGACTGTAAGGAAAACATGAAATTGGAGCCACAGGAAGACGTGTTGGCCACAATGCTTTGTTAGTACACATTACAAATTTTGTATTCCGTACAATAATATCCTTTGTATTTCAACACCAGTGCAAAGGATTCTCTTGTAATTTATTTTTTACTTGTTGTTAACTTACAAGAGCAGTCTTTGTAATGTAGCTGTAAAAAATTTTATATTCTTCAGATCTTTTAACAATAAATGTTACAAACCTTCATGCATACGTTTTGTAATAATCTTTGTTTAGTATGGAGTAGTTAAAAACCTTTACTTTATTTATGTTAAATAATTAAAAATATTTAACAAGTAAACTCTAAAAAATTTTTTTAAATTTACAGAGATTTTCTTTGTAAAGTCAACGAAGCATTTTTTTTTTTTTTTGTTTTACAAGCTATTGTAAATGTACGAAAAATTTCCTTGTAAAATTATTTGTTAGTAAAGTTACAAGAATTTCCTATGTAAAAAACTTGGGAAAGATTTCTAGTCTACCAAAATCACATGTTTGCCGGTAATTACATAGTTACACAAAAATATTTATTCATAAGTTATTTAAGAAATCCTTCAGTGTCATTGTTACTTTATATTTCATTACAAGATAAACCATGTAGTTTTGCAAGGAATTTCTTAGGCAACTGGGTTTCCTAGGACTTTATTTGTAAAAGTACAAAAAAATGTTTACAGTTCAAAATATAATGGTAATTTCTACCTTGAATTTGGTTAAATCTGAACATAACGAGTGCGATGGCCTGGGAGCGCGATGGCACTAACGCCGAATCCTGCTTACTCGCTTATGGTCTTATCGCCTCTACGGACAACGCACTCAGCTAGCGACAGTCTTCCCACCAACAACTCGCTGTAACAGCGTTAATGAAACCTTGTACATGACGGTTTGTGAACCTTCAAGTGAATGATTTCAGCTGTTCCTCTCGTCATGAAATTAACGGCCACTAGAGTATACACAAAACACCTTTTTGCCAAGAGCATTATCTTACATGACTAGAAACTTTTATAGAGCAATTTAAGCAAGTTACGGTTGGTTTATGAGCTGTTTCCTCAACAACAGGCTCACGGTTCCCTCGCAAAATCGCTCTCTCGGGAAAACTACGTGTTCTCCTGCCATCAAACATTTTGTACAGTAATAAACATATCCCTATTACATGGAAAAAATATATAATTCGTCCCTAAAAGAGAGGTCTAAGAATGGCAATTTCCCAGGCAATATACAGCTTGACATTACACGGCATTTTTAATTCTGAAAGTAATACAGTTAGAGTAAAATTGCCGTCCGGATTCAACGTGAATAAAAGCGGACTGAAAATAACTCAGATCGAAATGTTACTTGTAGAAACACTCACGGACTGGATAGAAATGTAAGTGGCGTGAGATAATCCGTTCCAGCCATCGAGACGAACTGGAATGTAGAACCCGAATGAAACCTATCGGACTGAACTGTATAAAGACGGAATAGACTACTTAGTTTGGATGTGCAAGAGGCTAGAATCATCCTGCTGGGCTACAAGTATAAAGAGACGCATACGAAATGTAAACATTTCTGAATACACAATAAATTTTTATTTTTTAAAAATAAAAATGGTTTGTCTCTTTGTTTTTTTTTTCTCTGTGTTTTTTTAATCTACGGTTCTGTTAAACGACGCCCCTACAAAATTACTAGTCTTGCACGCCATGTTTACATGTTAATCTTGACTGAAAATTTTACCGCAAATGTACTTCAGCCATGTTCCAATACATGCTTGGTCTTAGCCGGAGTTTTACTTTAGAGTAGTTAAATGAGTATACCTAGAATTCTGATAATTATTTATTAATGTCTATCACCTCTCATGTTTACAGATAAAGAACAAGCGATGGCAGCTTGTGTGTGCCTTGTATTCGGAAGGTCGTTTTTCCGACTCCACGTCATTGTGCACTGCGAGTGGTTTAGGTTCACCTAGTTTTCAATAATCGGTAAAAGGAATGTCGTGGCATATCTTTCATATGAATTTCCCAGATGCTCCTCTTTACGTATAAATAGCATATATTTAGACGTCATTCCACACAAGAAAATAAGATAATTATTAGGTAATCATTACTATCTCAGTCACAACCAGTACAACCGTCTTCGTTGTCACACCAAACTGAATTCTGAAACATGCATCACACAATAAAAACCCCTTTTACGAGGACTGCTGTAATTTAATGTCTAACTCTCGCTCAGATATGGGTAGTATTAAGAACAATCGCAAGAAGGTTTAAGTTACATAAATATCTTAAAAAGTATTGCCGTATTCGTCACTTCTGAAATTCAGTTTGTGAAAACTGTACAGATCTTCAAAAAAATATTCTTTACTTGCTGGTTTGTAGTTCGGCATCAACACGAACACCAGATGTAAAGTACGAAATATGCAGTTATACTCATGTCTGTGACATTTCATTGTAATGAAAATGAAGGCTCCAGTTCGATTTTTCGCAGGAAACTTAAACAAACTGCGAAATTTTTTTGCGAAGTTGTCAACACGTGAATTTGTTGCTCTTTGCTTTGAAGCTTGGTGGCATTTTGATATGTGTTTCAGAGTAGGTAATGCAAATGTCTTCAAAACTATTTAATTTTTTTCCCGGCAAAGAAAAAAAATGCAAGTTCTAACTTTGGAGATTCCACAGAAGCGAACTTAACGGCAGAACAGGCACAACTGTAGGCTACAAAATTAAGAAATAAATATTTAAAATTTAGAAATTCCCGTACACGTATTTACAACATTGTTTTCAGTAGAATACTTACAACTTCCTTCTATAATAAATATTTTATGTATAATGAATTGTTAAATTACAGAATAAGACGCAACAGCAACATTTTCATAACAATTTACTACCTCACGCGTTAAAATAACATTACGATTACGTTGAATTACACTCTCATAAAATAGGTGAAGAATTAACGAGTCAAGATAGGCAGGGCCGTGTCAACTATTCTGTAACATGGGAGGGGGAGGGGAGGATTGCAAAAAGCTTCTGTCCTGCAGTGTGATTTGACACTCTAGGTGTGATTGTTTACGTATTTCCCTGCGAATAAAAATCGATGTCATTCTGAAATGTACATGTAAGGAAATGTTGATAAAGAAGGGGGGGGGGGGACACACGTAATTTGCCTTCTAGGATTTACTTAAAGGGAGTGCGGCCTGCCCCCCACCCGTGTTGGTACGGCTCTGAGCACATGTAGAGACCGATGTTGCTCGTTGCAGCTGACTCTTGCTGGCTTGTGTTCGTTCATGCTTGGCCTACACAGCAACAGCGGACTAGTGAAATTGTAGGCAACGTAGAAACAGCAAAGACTTATGTTTATTTCGGGGTAAACTATTATTAATATTTATCTACGTTTGATGCCTAACAGAGTTTCTCCCAATTTTCACACGTGGGAAACGTCGCGGATTAGGATGATGGCCTGCGGGTTTTCTGGTTGTGTTTCCGTCTTCTCTGTCCCTACTTTCCGTCGCTGCTCCGTACTCACCTCATGTCACACATCATCAGCGCCCAAGACCTCACAAGCCAAGGTTAAATTACTCATTTTTGTATTGTCTTGATTGTTTAGAAACACATATTTAGAATGTATCACTATCGCGCTCTAGTAAAATACATTAACTTGTTACACACCCGTTAAGACATAACAACATATTGATGACGCAATATATCATTTTCAAACTATGAATACATTCTCATCTTTCCACAGAGTCTTCAGAGCATTTGCAAAAATTTGTAACTTGTATCGAAGACATTTGTACTATGATAAAGCATACGGTGCCTATATATATATATATATATATATATATATATATATATATATATATATAAAGAGAGATATTCCAATGAAAATATTGTTCACGCGCTGACCGAAATTTCTCCGCTCAGTTCCCTCTTTTTTCCTAGAAAATGTCGAGTTCTATATGGCTGAAGCCAATTTAAATTGTTTTGTTAACACAAATAAGTTTTTAGAAAATAGTGGTTAACAAAAATGTCTACAACCTCTAAAGATTTTATCAGGGGCGTCATTTGGGGCTAATGGGGGGGGGGGGCAAATGCCCCCCTGGATTTAGAATTTTATGTGTATAAATATATTTTTTTGTATTTTTTAACGTAAATAATGCTAACTTAAGTACATAAAACTGAAGTTTAATTATTAAAGTATCTAATTTATACATGCTTAATTAATAAAAAAGATGCAACGAGGTCACTGTCGCCAGAAAACAAAATCTTGCCCCCCCCCCCTAGAAAATCCTGAAATGACGCCCCTGGATTTTATGCTAGCTGTACTAAATTTTAATAATACTGTAGTGACTGTTATTTTAAGTGGTTTTATTTTATTGCAATTTACTCTGTGTACGATAGGTACAGCCACTGATTTTTGGTGTAAACAATTCTGCACCAGTTCGTTTCAATGCCTTACGTGCACATCTGTAGTTCTGCTTGAAGGTAACTGGCAGGGCAGAATGTATTTGGGGAGGTATGTCACTCATTTGACTGTGCCCATCAGAACAAGGTTACTGCGACACCACACGTATGTGATTTACGTGTAGATCCCCAAGGCACCGAGAGTTAAAAACATCAAATCACTGATCATGAAGCAGACCTGCAGATGTGCACGTAAGGAATCGAAACAAGTTGTTGCAAAATTCTTTTCACCAAAATAGGCGACTCTAACGATAGGTATAAGTAGAGCCACGATTTTATGGCGAAAATATTTTTGATACATTTGATTTCAATGCGATATGTGCACATCTGCAGCTCTGCTACATCGTCTATGATTGGATGCTTTTACCCTCACTTGCCGTGGCAAATTACAGACGTACGGAGTCACAGTAATGTTATTATGATTGGTGCAGTCAAATGAGAGACTTGTCTGAACAAAGACACGCTGCCAGTAATCATGAAACAAAGCTGCAGATGTGCACGTGAGACACCAAGGGATGATTGAGGTAAAGGTGAAACTAAGGAGAACTTAAGGACGTTGGACCCGTAAAAATTCAAAATTTTATATTTGTGCCAAACACTGTTCAACTTTTATACATCAGATAACATGTCATTTCCCCAAATAAAAACAATGACCTATCAAAGTCACAAAATGGCAGTTGCGGTATAGCCAAAATAATAAAAATTATTAACTTGTAGAAACAAAATAATTCATATTGATTCTTAATGATGTGGGCTACTTCAAGACACTTTTGTGAACACAAAGCGATAGCTTTTTGTATTTTTAAAAAATTGATGAAAATGAGTAAATTTTTGCATAACTTTGACTTTTGGCTACTACTGAAATTTTCAAAACTAACTTGTGTTAACCATGTCGTAAAATGCATTGATACACTAAATATCAGTTCCTGTAGTTTTGAATTTATTCGTTAATTACTTTTTTTTTTATTTTGGCTACACCGCAATGGCCATTTTGAAACTTTGATCAGTGATTATGCAAAAACTATGGGGCCTATTTTTTTTTTATTTGGGGAAATGACGTGTTATTTGATGTGCAAAAGTTGAACAGTGTTTGGCACAAATTTAAAATTTGGAATTTTTACGGGTCCAACGCCCTTAAGTAAAATCTGAGCATTTTTAATTTGCATTGCACAGTCAGGAAACTGAGATATCTCAGCTGAGGTAAAGTGTTACCACAATATTCGAGAAAAAATAATTTCTCATCATGCATTGACTTGCGAATATAGCTACAATGTATATTACTTTACATTTATTATGCACAAATATTACATGATGGTGATTTGATATTTCATGTTTAGTGCTTCACTGCTGGAAAAAAAGAAAATTAAAATTATAAAAAATACGTCGTTGATTTTGTTCATAAAATGGTATCGTAACCATTTTGTTTGAAAACAAAACTGCCATTAAAAAACACGACATCTCTTTCGTGTAAATAAGTATAAGGAATATCAATTATGTCTAAGATACCAGTGCAGTCTTTCATTTACACCATGGTTATGCTCCTTTTCTAAAATATTACCTATAAATTCAAAATAAGAATATTGTTCTCCCCCATGTAGCATTCTAATCACTATTTACGGCTGCCATGATTGATTTGCAGCTTGAGAAATCTTAAGGAAGGTCTGAACACACCTGAAGAAATTCTCAGTTTTTCCTTAGATTCCAGTCCCTTTTCGTCTCTGCGATGAAAATTTCTCATAGTTCATTCAGAGAGGCCTTAGATTTTACTCGATATAATTGTGAAATCGGCCCTGAAACTAAGTGGGAAGAAAATCTTTTCGTGACAAAATCGTGGCCGTATGCAAACGTGAATATGAGATTACGGTCAGTGCTTGACATCGTGGTTTTTAGCTCTGGTGAGGTCGAACCGTGAGTATGGAGCAGCGCCGGAATGAAAGGGCGGGGGAAACAGGAGATCCCGAGAAAACCCGCCGACTAGCGGCTAGATATACCTAAGCGTAGAGTATGCATCATCGCTGAGGGGAAAGTAGAGAAAATTCACCTCCATTCTATTCACACAACCTGACAGACGACGTTCAGTGCCAAATATTCTTTATTTTTTGTTATCAATCACAATATGAGTGGTTTTATTTACAACTGAGTGTATTTTCGTTGCGTATTCAAGAGACTCAAAAATCACGCGGTGAAAAAGTTCCTTTAAGTAAACACGTTGCTTTCATTCTTTTCTCGCCCCGTCCCCCCAGTTATGAAATATTCCCTACGTGAATTACTGAAACCTTGGACTAACGTTGTAAAGTCAGAGCAAGACGTCCGCCGCGAGAGATATTGCTACAGCGCTGGCCAATAACTCGCGCGCCTGCGCAGAGGATGTGACTGCTCGGCGGGCAGCTGAAGAACGTAAACTGCGATGTTAATGCGCTGTAATCACGGCCTGTGCTTCCTGGAGCACAGTTAACAACACGCTCGCTTTATTTATTTTCACGAGGAGCGCCGTAGTTTCGCGAAGAGTCTGGTGTGAAGTGCGTGCTCGTACATAACGGAGCGCGCTACGTTTACAATAGTGTGAAGTCTCTCGTAAGAGGTAGGCCGAAGGCGGTGGCGGGGGGCGGATGTTTACGCGGGAAGTCACGAGCAACGACCCACACGCGTTCTGTTCGGGCAACGGGCAAAGCTTCGCATGACCGATGCGTTGCTTCGCCAAGAACACAAAGGCACAAAACTCGAGGTTATGCTAAAAAAAAAAAAAAAAAAAAAAAAAAAAAAGTTTTCTTTTCCATTTTTCAAACATAAACATTCATACCGTATCCATTGTGAGAGTTCATGCATTTTTTGAACGATTTTTTTTGCAATGGGGATAAATAATTTAACGGTTATTAAGGCTGTTCGAATGCTCATTAAAATCGTTACATCAGCGATATCATGTTTAGTTGTTTTACTTGACAAATACTTGTCTCACTACCACTCCAGACGCACGATAGCGCGCTTCGAGAGTCTGTACATGATAAGTCGCGTTTTTTTTACTAGTTGCCGCGTGAGTAGCAGTCACGCTACTTCCCAACTCTTATAGCGCCAATCTATATCTTGCCATGACAGCTTGTCATGTCGTAGAAAGGGATGCGCACTTGTTTCCCTCGACCTAAACCATAGCGAAATGGGTTAACATAGCTACAAACTTGGCTCCATCTCATGTAACCTAATTAGGAGGAATGCCGCTGTTTGCTTAAAAACATTGATCGAAATAAATATTGCTTTATTGTACCAAAATTTAGCTCAGTGTCCATAAAAATTACTACATTAAAAATGTACAAAATTAAGTTTCTAATGATTTTATTGTATCAGCATTTAACCTATGACTAGGGTCGTGAACTTTTCGTGAAAAAAATTTTTCCCCACTTTGTTTCAGAGCCTTACGTGCGCACCTGCATCTCTGCTTTGTGGTCAGTCATTGGATGCCTTAACACCCAGCGTGTGGAGGTTAAACCCGCAAATCACAGACGTGATGTGTGGCAGTTATCCGTGTACTGATTGGCACAGTCAAATGAATAACGACTCTGCACAAAAACACTCTGTCAATAATCATTAGAGACATGAACTTTTCGCGAAAAGAATTTTGCCCCACTTTGTTCCAGTGCCTTATGTGCACGTCTGCAGTTCTGCTTCACATATATTGGCAGCGTGCCTTTGAACTGTGACGTATCTCATTTGACTGTACAAATCACAATAAGGTTACTGTAACACCACACGTCTGTGATTTGCGTGTAAAACCCCACGACACACGAATGTCAAAACATCCAATCTCTGACCGTGAAGCAAGTCTGCAGACGTGCACACACGACACTGACACAAAGTGAGGCAAATTTCTTTTCGCGAAAAGTTCATGTCTCTAATAATCATGAAGTTGAGCTGCAGGTGTGCACGTAAGACACTGAAACAAAGTGGGGCAAAAATATTTTCACGACAACTACCGGGCCCTAATCATGGCTATTTGCAGAGTGTTTTTGTGTGCAGAGTCGTTATTCATTTGGCTGTGCCAATCAGTACACGGATAACTGCCGCACATCACGTCTGTGACTTGTGGGTTTAACCTTCACACGCTGGGTGTTACGGCATTCAATGACTGACCACAAAGCAGAGATGCAGGTGTGCACGTGAGGCACTGAAGCAAAGTGGTGCAAAAATCTTTTCGCGAAATTTCCTGTCTCTAACAGCAACACCACACGTCTACAATTTGTGGGAAAAACGTCAATGCACGTGAGTGCTAAAACGTCCAATCACTGGCTATGATTTATGAAGCACAGCTGCAGATGTGCGCGCAAGGCACTGAAACAAACCGGGGCAAAACTCTTTTCGCGAAAAGTTCACGGCCCCGACTATGACAAGTAATTTCAGCGTAAATTATTTCATTTAAGTAAGCACGTGGGTTTTCGTTTCGCGTACGCTGCCGTAACATTCACACTTTGATCGTTGACCCACTGTTATGGGAATACTGTGCATGCTAAACAATTTCCACGTGATGATAATGGAATCACTCGTAAAGTCTACAAAACAAACACTATTTCGTATGGAATTAAATTTTTTCTCAAATCTACGGATGGTTTACGTGACTGTTGGCTAATTTCATGGCTGGTTCGCTAATCGGTCGTGTGCATTATTCCATATGGAGGGTTTGTTCGAAGTGGATATTTGAATAATTTACAATATCGTGTTAATGCACTTCTAGTTGAAGGCTAACTATGATTTAAAAATGAAATTAAACTGAAAATATTGTACAAATAATAAACTAATTTTCAGAAAATTACGATGAACATCTATTTAAAAGAAATATTATCTTCATAATGTCCAAATAAAAAATTTATCATGGTTTATTTTTTTCCCGTCACTTTCGTACTGTAATTTTCCAGCACTTACGTTGCAAGAATTACCGCATGACAGGTTACTTATAGCCGTGTCTCAATTCCCTCAGTGTGTGCTCTCTCGCACTCTCTGTCTCGCGAACACGTCAGAGAGAGTGCTCTCTGGTCGCCTCAATTCGTTGGCGAGAGTGCGAAAGAGCGAGAGTACAGCGCGAGAACGAAACTGTTCACTCGCTGCACTCTCTCGTTCTCTCTGGCGCACGCCATCTTGATTACAGCTATGGTTTGAGGTTATTGAAGAAATGTGTATCACGTATTACTAATATTTCAATATTTATAACATGAATAATTATTTACAATGACCCCGATAATTATGGCAAGAAGTTGTGTAAACATATTCTGCCCTAATATACGTTTAAATTCACAAAACACAAAATTATGGCATCGACTATAAACAGTTATTTGCTGCTTGAAATACGACGCTGGTAAGTTTAAAATTATTATTTGAATTGCCTACTAATATATTTTACGTGTTCATAAATTTTATTAATAAAATTTACGCACTTGTTACCTGCCATCGTTTGTTTACAAACTCGAGAGTATATCGTCCCAATTGAAGAGAGCGAGAGTCCAGAGAGCTCTCTCTCGTGGTAATGCGAGAGTGCTCTCTCCAGAGAGTACTCTTTAAATTGAGACACGGCCTATGTTCCAGACATATACCGCCATACCTGCACCTGCTCAGTTCGCGTTCCTGGCTTGGAATCTTGAACTTGGATTTATTTTGAAACCTTGGACTTTTAAGAGAATTATTTTATTACCTGTCTCAGTAAACATAATTATAATTCGGAGAACCGTGCCCATGCCGTAAACCTCCCGACTTCCGTAGTCAAGATGGTTCAACAATGGTTTTCTCTATAATTAGGCGCAGACTACATTTCCCGCAAAGAATAGTTGTGTGGAAGGAATGCCACAGCACGTAAGACCTTGTTGCGCGTGCTTACCTTGCCAGTTGTGTAGCAGGTGTCTAGGACCGTTACAGGAAGTGCTGCAGTCCAACGGACAAGTCCATCCCCACCCTGACTGTTAGGGTAGGCGACATGCTAAACACAGTCAGGTTCTGATGGATGTACAGATAAAGTTTGTCGTGTATACGCACGCCGAAGAATTCAAAACGTAACTGAAGTTCTCGACACCAATATTAAAGAGACAGAATAATCTGCAGTTTAGTTTGCGGACAAGCCAAATTTCGAACACCAGCACGTTTGCGTCACGTTTATATTTGAACTGAAACTTATTTGATAGCTCCTAGAAGTTCTGATTCAGTATTAAAGACGTAAAAAATTGCAGTTCCAATAATTACACCAGACCACACACGTGAATAAGTCAATGAAAAGCGGCTATTTGCTTCGTAACGTGTGTGTTGGAGTGTGTGTGTGTGTGTGCGCGCACACGTGTGCGAAGTGTGCACTGCAGGGTCTATGAACTCGTGTATTTTTCCGCCTCTGTGCTAGTAAAATCCATCCTACTACATTAATATCTACTACAGCATAATTCTGCATCATAAGATTTCAGTGCATGGAAAAATACAGCGAAACAAATGTTTCAAGTTAATCTAATTATTTTATGGTAGTCATAGATACATGTGTACAACGGACAATCGATAAAGTAGAATTTCTTTTGGGAAGGCGAGTGGAAGAATGTGTAATACGTAATACAGTAATACTTTGAACTCATCCTCGTTGCGATCCTGCAGAGTAAACTACTCTTATCAGCCGTGTGTTTGTGTGAGACACGGCGCCAAGGGCTATGTTGACCGGCTCATATGGCGAGGTATCGCCTCTACCGCAAGACACTAAAACGGTGTGCAGTGGTGTCGTAGAACACTCGCCTGACTGACTCTTTCAGTGGTGACCCCATCTTTTCATTGGCGAAAAGTTTTAAGCAGAGCCCATTGTGTGTTTCTAGAGTAGTTCCATACGAATCCCGTGAGTACTTTTCCAAGATACAAGTTGAAAAAGCTGTTTTTTTTTTTTTGTTTCATTTTGAGGGGCTCCGAAATGATATAATCTAACTGACGTGGAGCTTTGAAACTACTTTTCCGTCGTAGTTGAAGTGGTTTTCCTTTTAGTTCTTTGACATAATGGACACATTAATAGTTTCGTAAAAAAAAAACAGTATCTACGAACACACTGCAACGTATTTTAAGCTCAAGGAAGGCTATTTTAGGATTAAAGGTTACCAGAGGTTTGCTTACCAAAACCTTTTATCGCACTTAATAGCAACAGTCGATCGTTACAACTGATTATTAAAAATTCATAATATTCAGACATGCTCGTGGGAAAGTGTACTGACATATCGTTTATTAACTTATCCCCACTCAGTAAGTTCGTATCACTCATCAGGGAACACTTCCACAGTTGCTGTGCATCTTTGCAATGATCAGGATGCTCCTGCCAAATCTCTGGAAGCCATAATATCGAGTAATGTCAGTGGCGAACTCGAGATGTGTTCCTAGGTCGGAAAATATGGTTGGGAAGAAAATTACGATAGTGGAATGAAAGAAAATTTTCATTCAAACGTTTAACTATTACAAATACATTCAGCCTTATTAGTATCGTATTTCTTTCTTGTTAATTTGTCACTTAATTTAATTACTTGCTGAAAAGTTTCACAGTGTAGGCAAACATTTTTATTTGCAATGTTGGATAGTTGCCAATTCAAACAGTATTTGCTAAATAATCATTACCATTTTCTACGGTGCTTGTCAGAAGAAATATCAAATAAGCAACTTTGGTAACATTCGCTTAGGTTGACAACAACCCTGATATTTTTTAGGGGGAAAAAGAAAATAAAAAATAACATAACACTTGCAGTCAGCTATGATGTTTCTCTTACTCCAAAACTCCTATCTCATGTTCAGAATTACAAAACAGGTTGACGCTACAACAAAATTTCATGACTTTTCTAAAAAAAATTCCAAAATATTGCAGAAGATGGGAAAACGATTTGTTTTTTCTCCTTGACCTAGCAGTAGTTTTAGTTTGTGCTACACAGGTGACACTGTCAATATATTGAAAGTCAAGTACGAGGATTGGAATTTACATAAACAGAATTATTAAAAAATATAAATTAGTTGAAAACCCAACTGAAAGTAAATTAGGTAAACAGTGAGAAATCTGGAAAAAGCGAAAGTCAAACGGAATGTAGAAAAAAACCGATTTACTTAATATTCGTATAGAAACGTGCGGCACAATGCGAGAAATACACTTATGCTGGGATCACAATAGAGCGATGGATGCGACACGAAGGGCACGATGCGAAACTAAAAATTTTCGTTACTGCTAGTTTGTCTGCCACACGAAAAATGCTAAAAATATATTACATTTATAGTTCCTTGCCACTAAATTCTAACCCTCTATATGATAGCCATAGATGTTAACCACAGCGTTTCAATTATTTCCAGTTTATTTGTGATATATTTTAAAACCCACCAGCATTCCAAGATGTGAAAAAAAAGTCACACTTATACGTTTGCTTAAAAATATAATGATTTGCTCATAATAACAAATAAGAATTCCTCGTAAAATAAATAAATGTAATTTGCCACCAACTCACCAGTTTCACCTACATTTAAGCACACAATTAAATTACATTATTAGCTTTTTCGCGTCCGCGACGCGGATAAAACAGAAATACTTTTATTTCAAAGTCACGTCGTGTCCGCCATTTTTATCACACTGAGCTGACGTTACGCTTCGATGCTGACTGGATGACTAGTTTTGTTAGTAGCATCACGTCCTTCGCGCTGTTGTCATTCCATGCATTATGCCGAAATCACAATAGCGCGATTGACGCGACGCGAATAAAATTACTTTCAGCGTAATATTTGTCGCGCAGACTTCACGGAATCCTCGACGTGTCGCATCCGTCACGATATAGTGTTTCCAGTAGCTCTATTTCCGTTATAACCTACCTTGATCATCGTAAACGTGAAATAATCATTACCTACAAATAGGGTAGTATCTATAGAAAAATTTACATAACTGCGTACATCTACCACCACAGGTTTGAAAGAAAAAGAAATTTCTTATGGGAGAGTTTGTTGGCACAGGGGAAAATTCTGCCGCTGGTCTCGCTGTATCGCTGGGCGTAAATAGGAAACCGTAAACATTTTGGCTTTCACGTGTTTATGTGTACGGATTGTCAACGTTTATTGATGTAAAATCGTGTCATGCTTTATGTCTGTGTGTGATACATACTTTTTTATATTTCACCCCGTTCGCACAAAAACGAAAATTTTAAATAGACACAAACATAGCAAATGACTATGCAGCTTTGTTGATGCTCTATTTGCGCCTCCCTACCCCCCCCCCCCAATTTGATCGTACGCATGGTAAAAATAACATAACTTACACAGC
>PNEQ01114561.1:0-61545 GCA_003012365.1 Medauroidea extradentata | reverse complement strand
TATTGTGTGTTTTATGTGTTCTTGTTGTTTTGTATCTTTGCTATGGGTAGGGGAGGAGTGTGGTATATTATGCACTGGCAAGTTGGCAACGCACATCCGGGAACGGCAGTTCCGCTATGGCAGCTAGAAGCTACAGGTGTGTGAGTGACAAATAAATCGTATATGTTGGTGTACCGTTAAGTACCACGAAGATATTACAGTATGTCTACATAACAAACTTCACATACAAATGTAAAAATTGTTAAAACTATCCCAATTTGGTGTAAACTCCCCCCCCCCCCTTCTCTTCCTCCCACCACCCCCTTAATGACTACAGTGGAACCTCGTTAATACAAACCCTGTTAATACAAAGTTCTCATTAATGCAAAGCGATTTTTATTCCCCTTGGAATGGGACAAGAAATAAAATAATTACTTTAATGTTCAATAAAAATTTTGTTTGTGTATTAATTCATGCTATGTCAAGTTCTCAAGTAAAAGGAAGTCATTGTGGTGAAAAGACCACATATTTGATTTGTGGGGATAAACATAGTGACTAAAATTTTAGGAACTTTTTAAGGTTTTGTGAACACCTGTTAATACAAACCTCATTATTACAAACAGCGAAAATTTTGGTCCCTTCAGGTTTGTTTTAAAGAGGTATGACTCAAATAACTTACCATATTTGTTCTCTCCCTTTTGTACTTTTTCAATTTGTAATTTAATTTCTGCCTCCTATGTTTTCTCTTTCCCTCTCTTTCTCCTCTCTTGCTTTTTTTTTTTTTTTTTTTTTTTTTTTTTTTTTTTTTTTTTTTTTTTTTTTTTTTTTTTTTTTTTTTTTTTTCGTGTTTCTTCCTGCCTGTCTCCCACTCTTGTTTTTTTAAGAAACTGGTTGTTAAAGGTACTAACGTAAGTCATAACTCAGCTCTCTGTATTTGCCTGCTACCCATTACATATGGATGAATACAGTACTATTACCATAATACTTAGTTACAAACCACTTCATTGTAATTACTGGATCATATTATTATGACCAGATTTTGAGGAACTGTAAAAAATGGGTGAAATAATGTATAAAATTTGAGGAAAATGTACTAAAAATTAGTTACCTTTTTTGTTACTTGTGTGTTCTACATTTTATTTAACTTTGTTTTTTATACCCAAATTGGGTACTTTTTTGGTGTGATTTTGTAAGCATGCAGGGATGAACCACATTTATTTAAAATTTGATGTGGTAAAAAAATTTTACTTGACTTCGTTACTGACAATTGACTATGTATGCAGTTATATTTGAACTGCGGTTTTGTTAAATTTTCTAATTTTGCTAAGTATTGTTGATAATTTTCTATGTACATAGTTTCGTTTTCTTTGTCGTGCCTAAATTTACACATAATACAAATAATGTTCAACATGTGCTCACACTGCATGTTAATATTAACTTTGCCATGTGATTTCATATAATGTTTATAACCACTTCACAAGTGTCTCGTGTATGTAAATACTTATGGTGAACAGCTTAATCAAGTGATAGAACATGTGTTTATGAATGAAAACACCAGTAAAATATGGAAGATAGTTTTTCAAGTTTAAGCAATGTCAAACAACGCGTGGATTTAATTTTGGTACAGTTTTACGAAGCCACTTTTGTCCACGGTATAAGAAAACTGAGTTTCTTCATGTATAGGCTGGCTACATATGTTTACAGATAAAATGACTTCAAAATGTGGGATATTGCTTATTTACGAGATACTGTCATTAAAAATTGTTTTTCTTCTCCAGATATATTTAGATTAACTTAGTTTCTAAGGGCCAGTTTCACCAACGAAGTTTAACTGTGCCACAGAGCGAGATTAACAAAACTTGATGAAGAGCTAAACCTGAGTTTAAGTTAGAGGTGCGTTCCACCAACAACACAGCGAGTTTAAGTTACCAGAGATTTGTTAAACTTGGCTGCACGATGGGTTGTGTGAGCTGAGTTGCCTTAATTGTGTCGGAAATACCTGAACACTTGTCGGAAATTGCCGAATGTGTGTTTGTGAATGATTTAATTTGGAAACTTTGTTACAACGTTCTTGAAATGAAGGAGGGAGTGTTTAAATCATACTATCTAGAGGCTGGGATACAGCTAGGTAACTTTGGAGCAAAGCCAGAAAGAAAGACCAGGGGAATATAATCCAGCAAATATAATTTACATTATTTTATTGTTGTACATGCAAATGTTTATCTACACACAATTGTTTCATTATTTTCTCGTCTGTATATTTTTTGCTAACCTGAAAGTACCAGACGTTAAACAGAACCTCATACACTGTAAAAAAATGTTTTGTACTTTTACAACGAAAATTTTTGGAAACCCAGTTGCCAAAGAAATTCCTTGTAAAACTACAATGGATGTCCTTTGAATAAAATACTAAGTATATGTTTGTAAAATTACAAGGAATAACCTTGTAGTTGTACTTTCAATAAGGAAAAAAATAAATTTAAATGCTCACTGTACTTCATAAATAACACTGAACTTATTTATCAAATAACTTTTGAATAAAAGACACTTACACGAAATTATTTTGAAAATAAAAAAAAATTGGAGGTGGTAAGCATTGAACCACTCTTCCTACTCTAGAACCTGCGCATGTTACCTCTAGACCACTGTGACTTCTGTACTGTTGTTGTATCAATAAAAGTGAATGGACCAATTGTTTTGACGAACTGTATTTGGAAATGTATTTGGAAGTCTGTACCATCATACTCATCAAAATAATGATTTTTTTCTCTAATCTAACGATAGTAGATACACAGGAATAAAGTCTTCATCGTCTGTATTGTCTTCAAATACCAAATTATACAGTGCTCGCGCCATTTTATTATGAACTTAAGCGAGATTAGTGACGTTACCCGGCCAAAATCGAGCAGTTAAATTTAACCTCGCTTAAGACGAGAAAATCGAGTTTAACTGCTTGGTGAAACCCAAAACGTGTATAATCGAGATTAAGTACCGAGTAATGTAGATTAAATCTTAAACTTGGTTGGTGAAACCGGTCCTAAGGAAGTAAAAAATATACAACAACACGTGAATTGCAGTGGTCATAATAAAAAATATAAAATGCAAAGCTCATCACTCGTGTGTATAAATAATTTTTTTTTGTATATACATGTACAGTAATGTAAACAAATACTGTACGCTCACTTAGCTGCTTTCTTCAGCTGCACCCCTTGCTTCCTTCCCGTAAATTTGTATGGCAAGCTGACAGTTGGCTGACATAATATCTTTTCTTCTTGATCTAAGTCTGATACAGTAACTTGTATACTAGTTTGATGCTACACTGTTGTCACATTTCAGTGACTTCAGAATTACCTGCACAGCATCAGCGAACTTGACTGTAAAATAATTATATAGTTTGACATTTCCATAATTTGCTGTTGTGTGCTGGCTGACTGTTGTAGTAGCACATTGAAGCCTGGAATTATGTATGGAAATATAAAAATTCACTGCAACATTTTGTAATGTGACCCATAATTTTTTGAGTGTTTCTTGGTGTTTGCTAACTATTGCCATCTAAGGGCTGCAGGTCTCAACATACCAGTGGTTGGGTGCAGCTGGCCTCTGCATGTCTGCAATAATAGTATTGATGTGCTTTTGTCACACTGGCTAAGCCTCGTTGTTCGGCAGGAGCAGCAAGAACATTTATAATGTAAAATCACAGTCTCAATTTAAAGTTGTTGTTTTCTCTTTCCCTTAATGATTTAAATTCCTAACTTAATGTTTTTCAAAAGAAAGGTTTCCGTGTGTAATTTCTGTATTCTGTCGTAGAGTGTGAGGTCATTGTAACCAAAAATATGTACACATGCTAAACAGCATGGTGCTGAATCTAATTTAATACATATCAAGTATAGCTGGTATGGTGAGCCATACGTCAATTTCACTATTAGTATGTTAATGTAATTACAGGAGGGTTCAAGGATGTTAGAATAACAATATGTGTAGCTATCCCATACAAAGTTATTATGACAACTATGAAATTGTAAGTCAGAAAATGTAGTAAGTTCCATAAATAGTCAAATTTGTAGTAAACTAGCGGTGTTTCGGCTCATTTGAATCAGCGTGCAATTTTATGAGATTTATCTAAGTAACTTTTTTGTGTAAAATCGCAGTAACAACTTTTATGCAATTTTTACTGATTTGGATTCAGAAAGACAGAGGTGTGGGATTAGCGGTCAGACAGGCCGGCGCCTCGGCTGAGGAGGACAATGAGTGAAGGATGCTGGGAATTTCCAAGGGAAGTGACGTCGCATTAGTGTAGCAAATATGAGCACCAAGCTACTTATTCAAATTCTATAATTTATTATAATGTATAATATTTTTTTAGCTATGTGCATATAATTAGTATATTTTCTTGGAATTTATGACAGATTAATTAGTAGTAACCTTGCACCCAATATTTATATTTGCGCTACCGAAAACATTCCCGGAAGTCGCCATGTTGACCTCGGTTGCCAGGCAATGTATCCCGTGTGGACACCGTCTCGGCCTTCTTCTTGTTCTGACTCTTGTTGAGGTAACACGACGCTGTAACTGTCGGTATGAGACACGGGAAGAGAGCCCAAGTTTGGGATGGCAGTAGCACTGGGCCACGTGGACGCTACGACCTCTAACTAAATTCTATTTAGTTTATCTTTTTTCGCTTTCTTGATGTGCTAGTAATAAGGAATGTTCGCGGGAAATGGACAAACGCGACACACCAATACCACTAATAATGTAACTCAGTAATAAGCTTTTCTGGCCACGTGTGGCAGTGTACCTTGCGTGCAGAATGACTTAATCCTAAATAAACCAAAGGTACCTTTGAACAGTGAATTTATTTCGAGACGTCTGCTTCTTTTTGCACGAATCCACAAACAACCCTGAGATAAGAAAGTGTCGCCGCTGACTAGCCTGTGCATAGCAACATGGGTGTAGGTACCACCACAATAGTTTAGTTTAGTTTTTATTTCATCCTGTAGACTACAGTTAACAACATACATAGTACAGTACAATAAATGCAATTACACTTACTGTATATGTATTGTAGTATAGGATATGTCTTATAGGTACATAATAAAAGAATAAACTTACACATAAAATTAAGCATGTGTAATTTATCCAATTGTTTCATCAAAAATTTTGGAGCAGTTTATGCATGCATAATATGGTAAGAAAAAATAATGTACTCAACAGCTGTACTGAAAAATTGTTGCCCTAAACTTCCATGTAAATACATGGTCCAACCTGACATACCGAGCAAGGTGGACGCAACTGTAACACGTTGGACTCACATTCAGGAGGACTCGGGTTTGATCCCTGGCTCTGGCCATCCTGACTAAGGTTTTTCTTCATGGTTTCCTGAAATCACTCCATGCGAATGCTGGGACGATTCCTTAACAATGGCCACGGCCGATTCCTCTCCCAGCTCCCATCATTGTAACAAGTTGTGTGTGTTACTATCTCTAATTACCTCGCTGTTGACGAGATGTAAAGCCCACTTACCACCATCTATCGTGACATGTAGATTTTTTACACAGTTGTAGTCGTAACATGCTATGCCATGTTCCAATCAAGCAGTTCATCTTGGGCGTGGTCTGTGTGTTCTGCATCAGGCGAGCAGTATTAACTGCACACACAGCCAACAGGGACGGAGGCCAACTGGTCTCCTTTACCAGAGCAAGAGCATCAGCAGACACACGTATTACATTATAGCATAAAACGTTTTGAAAGCCTGTTACATATGACAGCAATAAACTGTATAGTAAACCTCTAATAATAAATTTAACATTTTGTATAATTGAAAGGAAGGGGCGGCTAGGCTTTCAATATGTACAAAAAACAGAAGCACAAGTAGTACTTACATGTTGGTACTTGACAGATACATACAAAAATACAGAGGACGACACAATCACGGAAGCGCATATCGCGACGTTTTGCTGCGTAGAGCAGCTTCCTGGGGCAGCCATGTCTCTTCGCCTGAGAAAGCTGCTCTAATCAGCAAAACATCGCAATATGCGCTTCCATGAATTTGTGTCATCCTCCTATTTTTGTGTGTATCTGTCAAGTACCCAATTTATTTGAGTAATAAAGCTTTTGCATTTTCTGCTCACAGTCAATGAAAATGGAAATGTTGCTTTGTAATTATGGTTTTTGTTAAAGCAGGGGGCGGGGAATAGGTTATAATTTTTTTGGAGTGGCCGAACTGTTTAAATAATTTGTGTTTAATTTGGAATGTGGTTTTTATTATTCTTGTATTAAATACAAACTTTGTTAAAAATTATCACAAGTTTTGATGTATAGGTGAATAGTGTGGGTCAAAAATGGCCCAAATATTTCAATTTGCTCAATCAAGGCAATTCAGGTTTGATTCCCGACAGGGTCAGCCCCTGGTTTTTTTCATGTGAAACTTGACAAACTTTTCCGTTGGTTAGCAGGTTTCCTATAGGGTGCTGTGAGTGCAGGTTTTTTAATTCAAATTGTATTTTTATTATTTGTGAATTTAAAATATCTTTCGAATAAAATTTTAACACACTAAACACATTAAATAAAAATTGGGAAAAAAATAAGAAAACTACATTCATACACACTAAATTCTTATATTAACATGTATTTATTAGCTTGTGGCATCAAAACTTTTAGAAAGTAAAGTATGTATTACACAATGTTATGAATAGCGCTTCTTTTGCACTACACAACATACATAATGATCTAAACAACACAAACATTGGATTTTTTGCAAGGAAGCAGTTTTTTGAGGCCATTCTCGGGTGCTGTGAAACCTACTGGATTTTATGAGGCAGCGAATTTACAAGTTCATTCTTGGGCACTGTGAGACATTTGCCTGATTTTACGAGTACTGATTTTAGAGGGCAGCAATTTTGCGTGGTCATTTGAAGGTGATCATCATCACTGTAATGGTTCATTTAAAATGGGCATTTAACATTCATGGACTGGAAAGAGTGTATTGAATGGTCAATATTTAGTAAACTGTCAACATGTATGTCCATAAAGGTGATATTAATGAAAATTGACAAAACTGGCTATTGGAATTATAATCCCAATACTTTACGACTGCCTTTCAGGAATACTACTGCATTATCAAACACACATGGTACAGTATCATCAATTCACATATGGTAATCTAAAGTTTAGTGTAAAATGTATCTTTCCTTTCTTTTTAGAATGTTCCTAACAGCAAAAGAACTGGACATCCTGGACATACACACTTTGTGTTGGTGATTCGAAAGGGTGACAACAAGAAGTGTTTGCACATAAACCAATATTTATTACTGTACTATCCATGAATCAGCATTTGTTGTAATCCTCAGTTTAATGAATGTTATGCAACTGCAATTACAATTGCAATTGCATCATAGTCTTGAGTTGTTAATTTTCTATGATAATATATTTTTCTGGTATTGACATGTATAATAAGGATAAGAATTTTAAATATGATTTGGAATATTTTAGACAAATCTTTAAAGATGTATAAGAACAGCACTTACTGTCTTAAAATAGTTTATTCTGTAACCGAGTAATGTGTAGTTTTTAACTCTTGCAAATTGTATCAGTACAGCATAAATGTTAAAAACAATATACGTACTAGAAATAAAGTTAAAAGCTGTGATATCTGTTTGTTCTAAATCAGAACATGGTATGATTTGTTTCAGTTATAATCAGCGCAAACTCGAAGAACTTCCATATCAGATGTATCAGCTGCACAAGTCTATCAAAGATAACTTTCTGTTTGATCATTCCTGGCTGTTTGATAAACTTTGCGGTGCTGGCGTATATGATGTAGGTATAAGGTTTCATCTTTCAAACAATATTGTTGTATATTGTTGTACATTTTTAAAGGAATTATATTTAGGTAAAGGTTATTTAAAAAAAAACAAAATTTTCTGATCATTATAAAAAACTGTATAAGTATTAGAGTGCCTGGAAACATTTTCAAGTCTTAAACAATGAGACATTAAATATTAATGGTCAGTAGTAAAAATCAGGAAATACAATATATATATATATAAAATGGTTACTGCAGATAATTTTTACATTTTTACATTTGTGAGAGGTTCAAATGTAGGTACATATGTGCAGTTATTGACTTTGTACATTAGTAGAACCCCGATTTAACGAAATGCCTCGGGACCCGAAAATGTTTACTCTAAATTAATGTTTAGTTAAATCCAACTTTATATCTCCCCCCAACTCTCCATGTTAAATCCTCGGGCATGTTTAGTCGGAAATTGAGGTAATTTTAAGAAAGTATGATAGCCCACAACAATAACATACCGCAGTTACCATCAATAGGTAAGCCGCGACCGTAAAACAAAAACATTTAGCAAAAAAAAAACTTTAAAAACTGCCAGTGTAACACTCAAGCGCGCACCCAGTGAGTTAGGCTGCCCGCTCGCGCGCATCAACACGTGAGAAGTGATGATAAACCCCATCAAGTCGTCTTTCTTTCCATCTCTCCCTCTCCTCCAAGAAAATTGAGGAAATTTCCATTAAAAAAAGAGAACTGAAAACTGAAGTAAAAGTTTGGGAGATAACGGTAAAGTAATAAATAAATACGTGCATTGGCGGCCATTGTAACTTACAGGCTGCCGCACTCATGAAACAAACTGGTTGCCGCTCGCTAAAAATACTTTGCACTCTAGCATTTTTCAGCATTGGCAAAAATTATTATTTTGTTAGTAAATTCATTGTAACAAGTCTGCATAAATAATATAATAAGTATTTCTTTTTATAGATACGCTGGTTTTATCACGGGACGTGATAGAAAATAATCACGCTGGACACCACTGCATTCTAGCTGCAAAATAATTAACCAGTAAAGCACACTGCACGGTTGCGCATTCTGATATAAACGCGAAGCACTATCTGTGAATTAATACCAGTGCTGTCTGCTGCAGCGCTGTGCGGACTGGGTATCTAGATGCTCGTTCACTCACCAGCCGCCAGGATGAGGATCTACGCGTGTGTTTGTGACGAAATACAGCGTTACTCGCTTAGCCATGCACGCTTAGCTCAAAACCTCTCCCGCAGCCGAAGTTTTCAACAAATTTTAACAATTTTTTTTTCTCGACAGATGTTTTAACACTATCTATGGAGAAAAATGAAACTTATTTTTAATAGATTTACACTGCACTTTATATCTTATTTTATCAAAGTTACTTAGATATTTCATACATTTTTGGTTATTTTTTGATAGTTCCTAAAAATCCTTTCGTTCAGTCGCTGTTTTGTTTGTTCCCGAGTTCGTTAAATCTGGGCTCTACTGTATATTGCTAAGAAATCAGCATAGGGCCACATGTATCAGGGTGTGTAGTTATTACCGTATTAATTACTCTATTGTAGGCCGACACCGAATGTAAGCCGACCCCTAACTTTCAAAACTTTGAAAAAAAAAATATGACACCAATTATAAGCCGAATTTTGAAAGTCCATGATAATAATGACAGAGTTTTACGGCCCTTTAAACTCTTAGGTCTTCAGAGCCGATGATGATTTTTCTTCCCACCGTTTGACGTGAAGTACGGTCGGTAAACAAGTTGGCGAGCAAGACACATCATGCAAGGAATGCTGGCTTGGCGTGGCTCAGCGTAGCCCGGCGCTGTAGTTCGACACGACACTCGGCACGTCCTGGCGCAACTACTTTTCTATGTTGCAGACAGACTGGCAGCTGGCCGGCAATGCGTAAGGAAGCTGTAGCTGTACCCGTTCCCAAACTTTTTTTTTATAGAAATATTGTGCTGGTGGTAGATAGGTAAATATGGATTTAGACCTTTAATGGAACCGTGAATTTATTATGTGAATGAGCTGGCATAATTATGTTAGTATATTATATTAGACGTTTCCTCAGCATACTAATGACTTTTTTACACTCTGCTGTATAATGTCTTCTCTTCATTTTGAAACTCAGCAACCATGTATTACGGAAATACGTAGGTATAAACAGCAAATACAGCAGTAGCGGACCAACGGCACGCGTGTACCACAGGACGCCTGCGACTCTGCCAGATCGGCACGCTCGCTCCAGCTCAAGGGCCGGCCACTGCCGGCGCGGTGACGTCACCTGTCGGCCGGCCATTATATTGCTAGAGATCACACTCCGTCTAGCAATAACTGCACGTTTTTATGTATTAGGTTCACGTTTACGTCGGTATCGGTACTGATGAAAGTGTACTGCCTGTTTTATAAACGTATTTATTTATGTTTGGTAGAAACTGTATGTAAAATGTTTGAGCCTGAGTGTAAGCCGAGTCGGGATTTTTGACTGTCCAAAACGGTAAAAAAAGGTTGGCATGTTTGTAGCAGTATACTGAAACTTAAATACTACATTTGTCAAGGGCACGTCAGTATAACTATGAATGGTAGCTTTAGCCATGCATACTTGCATGATGTCAGAGTGGTGAGATTTCCAACAATGACATCTCCTTCCCTTGACTCTGCGATCCTCTTCTTGCCAATACTTGCACCCACAGACAATGCCCATCTAGAGCTCAGTGATTCCGAGTGTGTCATATCTATAACATCTTTAGCCCAGCTTCTTAAATCTAAATTACATAATCCACATAGAGATTTAGGTTTTAGTTACTAAGGGTGCCGCCTATGTGTCTGTTAGAAGCTCATATATGACGGAGACGTACGGGTGACTGTGAAGTTGCATAAACTGCAGCATCGCCTCAAAGACACAAGTGCTTAAATGGCGTGCAAGCTTACCGCCAAACCGTTTATACTATGAAACATTAAGCGGTGACCATATAGTTTTATTGGTGAAAAATGTATACAAAGTTCAATACACGTCACAATCTAAGTTTCACATACGTCCGGTTACTACATTTTGAAGTACAGCAATCTGAAAAGTCTGTTTTTAGCAATGTTGGAAGGCTTAGAAACAGTGTTTTTAATGAACATTGTGTCTTAACAATGAGGTTCCGACCTTGTCAGAAGTCTCCTTTCTTTTCATACGTTGGCACAACAGGCACACATGTAATAGTTTCGTAGAAAAGCCCTCTTTACAAACCCACTGCGACTCATTTGAAGCATTAGGTAGGCAGCCTCCTACTGCACAACTGGCTTCACATTTCCCAGGATCAGCTGCTGACGCTAGAGTATAAGCCTTCATCTTCACTATCATTAGTCCTTTTAACTCAGTAACATTGTAGCAGGGATCTCTTCTGTACATGCCTGGATGAACTGGAGAATTAGATAACTAGAATTTAATAGGAGCTACAGGTGACCACATAATACCCAGACTACCCTTGCTGGTACACATCCAATCGACTGTAATATTGAGTTCGGAGGCAAGGAATCATCCCCTTGTAACAAGTGAGTATCAGCCTGCAGGGAGAAGTCAAGAGTCTAGAAGTGTACTGTGGTTCTCTAACTGCAATCTGCTTCATATGTCGCGTAAAAGCTTTATAATTCTCCTCCATGTGGTTGAGATTGAACAGAAGACACAAATTGGCTATTGTATGTTTGGTGTAGAAATGTTTTCTTGGTATAGCAAGTATTGTTTATTGATCAGGGTTGTTGTGTTGTACGTGCTGGACTATTATTTAGGGCAGTTAGTTTGTGGTGTTTAGAAATTAATTTCTTTCTGTTTTTATTACTGACAGGTTTTGGAAGATATCTTCCTAGAAGAGTCTACAAACACAAAACAGTTAGACAATGAACTTGCATTGCTACGAAAATACCTTGAAGAAAGTTCAAGTGCTCTGCACTATGATGGAAGGCAGTTTTATTCCCAGATGTATACTCACCTTTCCCAATTCTTTAACTGTGTCGAACCTTCTGCTGCCAAAAGTGTCAGTGCTAACGCGATGAAAGCAAATAAATTCTTGGCAAGACTCTTTCAAACGTGCTGTGATCCTCCGGTACCATCCTTGGTTTCGGTCAAGCCGCTGGACGGCCTCAAGGACAGCCGCTCCCCTACGGTAAGGGATAGCGCTGGTGAGAAACTTGAAACCGAAACTGAGGATGAGTTCGGGCAGTTGAGGTTCGACCAGGTGATGCGTCTGGGAGACAGTTCGGACTTTGTGGTGGCTGTGTCAACAGAAAGAGAAGAGATCTCTGTGTGGGATGTGCATAGTGCGACCATGGTGCGGACGCTGGTAGGCGTCACTCATCCCATCAACCTAAAGGCAATCGACGAGTACAGGTGTGTAGTGCTGTGCCGTCGAGAACTGAGGATATACGATCTTGACACTGGGAGGTTTGTGACACGGCTGAAAGGGGTCATGAACCAGAAAATGCCTTACTATGGGTTACATAACAAGGAGCATCTTGTTGCACTCTCCCGGAACAGGATGTACGTTAACCTGATGAACTTGGAGAGTGGAGACTGCATCACAACTTTCAAGGCAGGCGAGGACCGCTTCCTAAACTCGCTACTTGTATCTGGTGATGGCAGGTATGGTGTTTGTAAACATTTATGTCTCATTTGTAATTTTTACAGATAGTTTTTACACTATTGGTATCAATAAGGCGACAGCTTTTTTACCACATTGTTGCTTGTGATGTTCATTGTACTTTATGTCCATCCTATTTCAATTAAGATACATATGACAAATCATAATTTTATTTTTCATTTATTTAAGTGAACTCAGAATGATTATTATAAATCAAAATGTTATTTAAAATACACTAGACCTCCGATTTTACAAACCCTGGATTTAACGAAGGTAGCGATTCTACTAATACAATCCCAGGAACCCTCAAAAATAACAAAATTCTATGACAAAAAAAAAATTGTAAGGAATTACATTGACAATGAATAAAATATATGTTATCTAATTCACTGCATTAAAATATGAATTCTAGAGTTGCAGTTATTACTTGGTAAGTCACAATATTAAAAATAAAACAAAAATAGTGTAAATTCGTTAAAAAATGTGATAATAACAGTTTGAAAACCGTGCGCGACGGGCCTGTGCCAGGCCAGCCTGTCTCCATCAACTATGACATATTAGGATCTATATTGAGGTTGTACTATGTAACGTCTTGAATAAAAATAAGAACTGAAAAACATCTCCTCTGCATGTATAAATAATTTGAAATTAAAATTGCCACGGCAGTAACTCAGTCCCGTCAAGCATAAAGACGACTCTCTCTGTCAGGGTATCCATGAGTAAAATTAATGAAGCTAATACGTTTGTTAGGTATTTGAGAGGCTGAAGTCTGGGTTTTAGTGTAAGATTGATTAAACTTTACGTGTCACTTAACTGATGTAGATGCGCCTTCACGACGTCCAATCTTCCTCCAACCTTGATGATGAAAAAAAAATCATTTTTAACAATTACTATTTCTTTTAATCCAGCCAAGCCAACAACAAGGTTAATCCTGTTACTCCATTCCAAAACATATTTTATTCCTTCTCAATATTAACCCTCGGCATAGACAAAGCTGCCAGACATAGATAAAACAAAATTTAGAAAGATACATAACCATGAGATATAAACAAAACATTATCGCCTTACATAAATAATATAAAACCTTGACTATTAAAGGGCAAACCTTATTTGTCACAACTATAGCCGCAAAGTTCCAGCGCATGCACATTTAACTGTAGTACAGCCACCTTCTAGGCTGTTTCATGACGTCTTATATCTTTCTCGCCTCGTGCCAAATGCTTTTAATTTGTTACACGAACCCTATAAATAATAGAGTGATATAATTTTGCTTTATTGGGTTAACACCATACGTACTTAAAACAATTAACTTGGCACATAATTTGCTTAAACAATGCGTTACTGCATGTCGTAAAACGTGCATTTCACAAGTGAGCACGATAGTAGCGCTACCTATTACCCACGTGTAGAAACATTTGTCTCCGGGTATGTCGAACTTGAAAAATAAATAGACGTTCGTGTAGTACGTAATCCCGGAACTCCTAATTAATTTTATCGAATATACTGGCTGTGAAAGTGATTATTTGCAACCACTTATACATGTAATTCTAGACGATTTTAGGTTAAGAACGTCACAAAATTGAGTTTTTGGAACATTTAACGTCGGAATATGCTACAGTGCCGCTATCTATCTTCCATCTTGTGAATGTTCATACAGTTGCACTATCTGTCCACGCTGCACGCTACTTATATCTATGTTCGTGTACATATCATCAAAAGTCGAGGGATTGTTTTAACGTTAAGTTATATAAAACTGTGCAATGATAAAATACATCCACTTTTTCCTTCTTTTTTTGGTGAATTATTTACAAGGGCGTTGTGCTAGTAAGGAGTGTCTACTTTTTTTTTCACTAAACGCTACGCAAGTCTGGCAATTCGCTCGAGGGAAGACACTCGGAATCTCGATTCTCTAATTTTTTTTAGAAAAAGGATTGGGTATATCTATTGTTTAGCAGTGTTCTTTTGATCGTAAGGCGTCTGCCTATTGATATAAATTTATATTTCAACTATCACTTGCTTTATTTTTACGTTTAATGCTACGGAAGTCGCTCGAGAGAAGACACTCGGAATCTCGATTTTCTCATTTTTTGGGGTCATATCTACCGCTCAATAGTGTGACGTCTGGCTACTGATATCAATTTATGTTTACATTATTACGTTAACTAATTTCCCGCAAAACGCTACGGAAGTTTGGGCCCGACTAAAGACACTTTGCAGAAAAAATGCAATTTTAAAATTTTCAGTTATGGTCGTGGAGGGTGAGGGGGGGGGGGGCGAAATTGGCCGCTATCGAATTTATGAAGGTAGATTTTACGAATGTAGCGATTTTACGAATGTGATGAGAGGAACCGTGAGTATTCGTAAAATTGGAGGTCTAGTGTACAGTGTTTTACATTAGTACTCTGTTTACTGCACCAACACTTTTTTTTTTCTGGAACATTACGTGAATGTAAACAGTGTGTGGGTGATTCTTCGGTTTGGACAGCACTGAGTAATTTTTTCACACTGGTTTAATCACATGGTTGCAGCAGTGTATCTTCTGCACAATACCTGTCTGGGGTTGAGATGTTTCACTTAACAGTATTACAGTTTTTTTTTTAATTATTTAAAAAGGTATCGATAATATATACCATCGGCAATGGCATAGTAGGGGTGATGAGCTTTTGTTAAGTGCTTGACAAGCATAATACGTAGTTACAAATTTTTAACAATGTTTGTTTCTTGCAATTGGAGATACTTCTGAACACACAAAAAATATGTATGTATAGGCTATATCTGTACCTCGGAGGCATAAGACACTATGTCACAAAAACCATATTTTTCAGGAGAGCAATTTGAAGTATGAGATTCACTAGTGAATTCAGCTACTTCATACCCAAAAATGTAAGTTTTTGACACAACACAGACTTCGTGTTGTAGGTCACTAAAAAGTATTTGTAACTGTGGTAATGTTTATGATCAAAAGTGCATTTTGAGAAAAAGTGGACATAGTGTCTTATGCCTCAGAGGTACAGATATATATATTTTTTTTTGCCCTCATAAGATAAAGCATTTTGCTTAAGTCCATTATCTAGACTCACAAGAAAAAACAAAAAAAAACACAAAGACTATTTTCATCAAACATTCAGATTATGCTAACTAGTCTAGATGTCACCAACCACAGAAATTTTTTGTGAATTCTCTGTAGAATATTTCATCTTGACAGCTGTCTTAAGAAGCACTGTAGTGAAGTCAAGGAACCGCTTGTGATGGTCCTAGAGTAAGAAATTGACTTGGTGTCATGGGTGCAAGTTTGCAGGGGTCGGTGAACAGATCTGACAGTGGACAAGAATTAAGCACTGTCCAGTCTTTGTGAGTAAAATATAAAATTCTTCAAATATGAGGATTTATGATCCAACTACTTGTTTTAGGTGTGCCTATTCACATTTAACACCTGCCTTTCACAGTCCTCCAAATTGAGTTGCTGCTGATGAATTGAATTGCCATTCGATGTGCTGATCATTTAATGACTGTTGAATGGCAGTATGATTCTTGGTATCTGATAAGAAGTTCTGCAGTCCTTATATTTTCTTGCCAGAACTCACAAAGTTTGTTCCACAATCACTAAATCTCTCTAGAAGGCAGTTATGGCAGGAAACAAATGTTATGGAACATTGCCATGCAAGCCTCTTGTAGATAGCTCTGACATTAGCTCAAGGTGAGGAACCTTCGTGAGGAAACAAACGTACAGATAGTCTGAAAATGTCTTTGGTAATCAACTCTTGCCTATTGTGATCATGAAAGGTCTAGCATAGTACATATGTTTTCAAGAAAGGTTGCACTATGGATGGTACACACACCGGACACCAAAATGTTGCATGCTTGGGCCGACGACATCGAAAACAGGTCACACACTGAAGTAATTGTTGTCTAACTACATCCTTTCCTATTAACTAGCCAGAACTCTTGCTGCAACATGAACAGCATATATTAAGATGAATGAAGTAAATCCTTGTGTAGCTGGTCGATAATAAAGTAATGCCAGATGACACTTTGAGTACAACTATGGGATGTTCATGGTTGTTAAGGCAAAGAAGAGGCTTGGAGTTATTTACCCATCCTCCAGATACTAACATCAACAAAGGGTCTTAAACTCTTCAGTGAGGGTGGCACGCACCCTTCCTGATTGCAGTGAGCTTCGTATTAAATTACACTGCCTGTGTCTTTTTCACACGAAACTGTCCAACTTTAGTAACTTCGTGAAACGCTGATAGTATGCTTTGATATTTTAAATCTTGTTCTGTAAGGAAATCTGATACAGCAACAAGCCCACATGTTCAGAACTTCCAATCAACAAAACAGCTACCTGTCGTACAAAAGAAAGACAATTATTAAGGTATACAGTACTCACAAATCTTTAGATGAATGTTCAACTTCTGGACTGTCATTTACCATGCAGATCCTGTACACCAGATTAGATGGTTGATAAATTCTGATGGGGTACAGTACCAGTAAGTCCTCTATTTATGTCATACAGCTTTACATCATTTAAAATTAATGTTACTAATGTTTGAGTATACAGTTAAATTTTTAAATTAAAGTAGTCACTGATTCAGAATAACGTCATTAATCCATTCCTGCGCAATCTTGTTCATCCATTCATGTGCACCACAGCTGATATCCTTATGTTCCAATAAGGTTTGGCTGTGGGCGGGGATGGTCTGACTCAGTTTAAGTTGTTTCAATTTGTGCCACTGTTTTTAGGAACCTAACCCTGACATAAATTGAGGACTAACTATATTTTAGTATTGTCTGTTTTTCAGTGGTGGAAGGATGACTACTGTATATCCTAGCTAAAGTCACTGTCAAGGTGACACTTTATTAGGGCGGGAAATAGGCCGCTAGGCTAACAAAGTAATGTAACAGACAGAAGTACAAGTACTTACAGTTGATACCTGTAAATAGGTACACACACGTGAAGGGACGACACACATTTTTCCGCGGAAGCGTAGTCGCGACGTTTTGCCAGTATTAAACTGGCTTCCTCTGGCGGCAAGCCATTTTAATACTGGCGAAACGTCGCGACCCCGCTTCCGCGGAAAAATGTGTGTTGTCCCTTCATGTGTGTGTACCTATTTACAAGTATCAACTGTAAGTACTTGTACTTCTGTCTGTTACATTACCAAGTTGCCTTTAGGGTTATTGGTAGCCACAACTATTCAATAAAGTGTTTTGCTATTAGCACCAAGGGCAACAACCATCATAAGAAGTTTGAATCTCACTTTTATAAATAGTGTACCTAGATTTTATAATGACATCAGTTTTACAAACTTGTTCTAAGTAATTTTACCTCACTGTGAAATCAGGGCTCTTCTGTATTAACAAATTATGTGAATATCCAAATTGTATTAACAAATTATGTGAAGATCCAAATTGGTTGAATGAAACAAAAAGTAACCAGGCTTCAGAAGTGCTCTCTTTACTGTAAACAGCCTATAGTGTACTGTTCGTTTGTTAGGTGAAAACACAGTAATGTTTAAAGTACTGTCAAAATTACTAGTGAAGTTAGTTTATTAGTATGTATGTAAATACAGTATGTACTAGCAAATATTTGGTTGGAAATTCATTGAAAAACTGCATGTAACAAGTTCTTTTTAAATTAAAACCTTAGTTTATTGATATTGTATATGCTAGCAATTCATAAAAGTTACATGTTTCTTCATTCATCAAGCAGACATACAGTATGGCCCTTAGAATTTTACTATCCCACTAAAGTATTGAGTCAGTAATGTTTAGTACAGGACAGTTTCTGTATTGAAACTGAAATTTTAAAGCATTCTGTTTGTTATGCTAGTGCTCTGACAAGTCTTAGTAATCACATAATAGTATTTCAAGGAGGGATTAAAATGTGGCAATAAATGGTTGGCATATTGAAAAGGGGGGGGGGGGCGGAGCGGTGGTGATGTAAGTTAATAATAAGACACCTTGAACCTTTAATATATTGTATTTACTTTATCATCTACCTCCATAACTACACGTTTACATCATCTCACTCAATAGATACCTACTATATCCACGCCAGCTACCCTGTTGCCAAACTGCCGGCCTTCCACTACCAACCTAACACACTCACTGATACATCATCTTTCCCTTCCATTGTTGAAGCATTGAAAGTGCCATGACAAGTATGTCTGTACAAAGTAATTTACAAAATATTTACATTGGAATTGTTGTAAGTAGATATACATAATGACACTCATGTAACATACATTGACATTACACTGATAGTACAAATGCAGTGAGTTGTTTAAGGCAATTCTCACTCAATAGATACCTACTATATCCACGCCAGCTACCCTGTTGCCAAACTGCCGGCCTTCCACTACCAACCTAATACACTCACTGATACATCAGGTGGAACTCTGCTGTTGTTATTAAATGATGCAGGGTTTCAAAGAAAAATGACAATGTCTGGAACTGCTCCTTTTCCTTGGTCACCACCTTCTATTAGTGGCAACAGCTGTACCAAGGACGCATGATGAAAATAACTACCACAGAACTTTTGTTTGTTTTTGTTGTAGAAGTAGTGATGGTGATTATGATGCCCAGATAGCAGTGGTGTTAATTAGCAAAGAATAAATAAAAAAAAATTTTCGCCTTTACTCGTATTAGTCTCTCATTGGTAGAATTTTACAAGTGACACTAGCTGCAATACATTTCGATACGATACCAGAATTCCAAGGCGGTTAATGTCGCGAGTGCTCATCCAGGGTTACATCATTTGGCATTTGGATTTAGCTAAATACTGCGATATGTAGTTTGCACCCAGTCAAGGAACATAGCCCGAAAGTGTCTTATGTACCCTTGTTATGAATTGTGCTGTTACAAGCACCTACAACTTGCTACAAAAACATTTTAAAAAAGGCCCTCTATATCACCGTCTACTGGCAAATCCGCCCTCTAGGCTTCACAGCCCCTCTCCAGCACCTAACACGTCCAGTCTTTACTGCCATGACGCCTAGACTGATAAACACTTAGCCGACCCTCTCCCGGCGACCGTCCACAAGCTCTGATTGACGACGACTACTTCTCCTGGGCGGTATCCCGGACTTACTCGGCCGAGTAGCGAAACGATACAACAGGATCCAACACGTTTGAAATATTGTCTCCAACATTTATAATGATAGAAATTTGAATTACTGGCAATTTTAAACACAATAACAGATAAATATTAATTATTTTCATTAATTGGGGACATGCTGCATCATCCAACTGTCGAGGAGCACCACCTTTTCAGAGTTTGGTTGCGCACGGCCCTACCATCCCAGAAGATAGAACAATGGCTCGCTGACCAGGCCACATTCCGACACCTCTCTGTACGTGCCTTCAAGCGTCTGAACTTTGACCTGCCTGCCAGATGAAAAACATCTCAGAGACGGCGAGCTCAGAGCCTACTTGAAATTTTCAAAATCCAAATGAGGCAAAATACAAGAAAAAGTTTCTTAGAAAAGTTGTTCGAAATTAGTAGCAGTTAAATTTAAATATTGAATAAACTTTTAAAGTTAATTTTTCTACCAGCATCCCCAATTAATATATTGGATCCCACAGTATAAATCCTTACATTTGATTAGCAAAGAAAAAAATGAATTGTTACAAACAAAGATTATTAATCACGTATTACTATAAAAAAATTGAAATTACTAAATTATAAGAAACTGAGTATGGGCTACTTGCCATTGCACGTCACAATATGGTATTAAATAAAAGATGAATACAGTAATGCCTGTAGCACACATACATATCAGTATGTTCTCAAATTCTTATGTTCAGGGTCCTGGTGTGTGGAGATGAGACACAGAAGCCTTTTCCCTTGCTTGTGTGGAACCTAGCATCTCGGAAGCTGCTGTACGACCTGCGCATTCCTCACCATGACTTTCTCACCAACCTTGCTGCTATCACATATGAGGGTCACTATGTGTGCTGTGTTGCTAAGGTACATCGCACCTGCTCCTAATATAAACAAGGTTCAGTTGTATAAATAAATATGAAGTCCAACCAAAAATGGGTTGACACTAATTTTTCTATAAAATGTTATTTGAACGGGTGAGGAGTAGAAAATTGTTTATTCATGTATCTGGAATAGTGTTTTACAGTATTTGAATCACAATCTGTCCTTTGAGCAACTTTAGTAAGTTTGTGTGTCTACCTGTAAAGATGGTTTATATTCCATTAGCACTCGTTAGCGTTAGAATTGGTTGGTAATAATATTATGGAAGACAGTAATTGTTAATGAATAGAACCCAGTAGCATTAATGTTCCAATATTCCTAAAATGTGAATACAGAGATTTCCATAGTAATTTATGAAGTAATTTGTAGTCTACAGTAAATTACTGTAAACTTGGTAGCCTCAGTTACGGTATGTTATTTGAAAAAAAAAAAAAATTGCTCCCACAGTTATGGTATTCCTTTAGATATGTTGAAAAGTTTGGAAACAATTGCAAAACACAGACCACAAGGGATTAGTGGTAGTATGGGTTGTAATCTATGTTATCTCCAGACTAGAACATGTACGTATTTACTATAATTTATGAGAATCACTCACTTCTCGTCACGTAGGTGGAAGTGAATGTTATAAATTTATACGTAGGAAGTTTTCTTTTTGTGTTAAATGAAGGCATGTGGAGCACGTAAGGGAAATGTCACTCTTAATTTATATGTTGGCCTACAGTGCACGAGTGAGTGATTGAAACAGAATAAATGTAGACATAAACAACTCTTAAGATCTCATAGTTGACGAAAGTTAGATACCTCTCTTGGCGAAGAAACGAGAAGCAGAGAGTTTCGTACCTGAGAAATGTGTGCAAACGGTAAAGACTGTAGAGTAGAAATGAAGATGCCTTCCTGTGCCACAGATTCCTGTACAGTTTGGACACGTTACATAGCATTCCATCATGATAAATTTGGTAGTTGATGCCAATTTAGTGTCTTGAATAAAGAGGCAGTAAAACATGTTATTATTCTGTATTAGTCTGACAGGCTGTTTAAAATCACAGTTTGTGATTGCAGGAAGTGGATGAACCTAGCCCAAACTTCATAGTGGTGTACGACCTGCAGAGCGGGACTCTGTTCAAGAAGTGGAAGCCTGGCGTGAACACAGTGTCGCTGGATATTTCTTCCCGTGATGGCTGCGTCATCAGTGGCCTAGAGGATGCCAGGATACTTGTCTGGGACCTCATCACAGGTAACATATGTAACTGCGCTGATGCAATTTCGCACTGAGGAAACATATATATGCCAGCAGATTTCCAAAATTGCTTGCAGTTTTGTGTGTTATGTATGTGCAGTGGCGGCTCGCAATGGACACATTTTACACATTGTTTCACCTCAAGTGTATCAAAATTATTTGTATGTATTGAAAATTTTCTATTCGATCTATTTTTTTTCCTCCTAGTCTTTCATAACTTTCGAAACAGAAATGTTACTTATGTTGGTGTTGCATTGAGGGACGAGCACCTCCAGAATACACAGCTAATGTCTCGTTTGACTCGTTTTTCGCTTCAACATTCTCGCGCAAGACTAGGAAGTTAAAACACTGTGATACAGATTGTTTTTGACGGAAACTGGGGTTCTAAGCTCTACGTGGTTCACTTGGTCTTGAAGCGCTGAGACAGCCGTGACCATTCCGCATCAAGGCAGCATCCTTACCCAACAGGGCCGAAATGTTACAATCCCAGCAGAAAAACAAGAAACAATGCACTCCCGTGAGCCAGTAAACCAACCGTGTTGACCAGACTTGTATGTGTTCACACTGTGTGTCGTGATTTATCTTTCCGTCAGTGTTTTTTAAGTTACTAAAACATGAACCCTGTAAATTATATTGTTTACACTAAACTGCTTTCTGTCGGTGGAAGGGTCATGATCAGTGTAAATGTGTTGCATTGATGGAAAGATGTATCCGCCTGACTTATAACTATTAGGTGAGTGAACTGCTAATTATAACTACATTCTTGAAGGTAGTTAATATTGCTAAATGTTTTCATGGGTAGGTGAAATATTTCTTAAGTGGTACACACACATTTGTGTGTAAAACAGGTGTTAGATATTGTTTCTACCGTTTTATTACAACTGGCTTAGGATGTGTTTAGGCGATGCGAACGAATAAATATTCACTTTGAGTCTAACCCTATGACAACTGTGTAGGACAAGAAATTCCAGATGAATATTCAAAACAGTCAATAGAATTTAATTTTGACTTAAATAAATATAATTTCTCATGTTTTATATAAAATTTGTATGGAATGTTTGGTGTGGGACAAACACTAACTGGTCATAAATCAGCTATTATAGTTTTAAAAACTGTAGTAATTTACTGGAGGGCTATGACATTCGGGTAGTCGGACCATCCTGCTCCCATCGAGGCGATCCTGGTTCGTTGTCCTGTGGGATGGTCTCTAACCTTACACAGTGGCGGATTTAAGCACTTAATTTAGAGGAGGGGAGTATGCCTTAAACAGTATATACGCACCCCACAAACGAAAAGCAGGGGGTCCGGGGGTCGTCCCACAGAAAAATTTGGATTTGTAGGTGTAAAATGGTACTATTTCAGGAGATTCCAAGCCAAAAATTTGAATATACTGCTTTCAAAAAGTTGTTATATTTTCTTACAATAAATTATGCTTGTAAAGGGAAATTCTTAGTGCTGATATTTAAAAAAAAATTGTATTTGTAGGTGCAAAATAGTGCTATTTCAGGAGTTTCCAAGCCAAAAATTTGAATATACTGCTTTCGAAAATGGTTATTTTTTTATGATAAATTGTGCTTGTAAAGACAAATTCTTTGTGCTGATATTAAAAAAAATTTGGATTTGTAGGTGCAAAATGGTGCTGTTTCAGGAGTTTCCAAGCCAAAAATTTGAATATACTGCTTTCAAAAATGGTTATATTTTGTTACGATAAATTATGCTTGTAAAGGCAAATTCTTTGTGCTGATATTAAACAAATTTGGATTTGTAGGTGCAAAATGGTGCTACTTCAGGAGTTTTCAACCCCAAAATTTGAATATACTGCTTTCAAAAAATGGTTATATTCTTTTACGATAAATTATGCTTGTAAAGGCAAATTCTTTGTGCTGATATTAAAAAAATTTGGATTTGTAGGTGCAAAATGGTGCTGTTTCAGGTGTTTCCAAGCCAAAAATTTGAATATACTGCTTTCAAAAGTGGTATTATTTTTTTACGATAAATTATACTTGTAAAGGGAAATTCTTAGTGCTGATATAAAAAAATTGTATTTGTAGGTGCAAAATGGTCAAGGGCAAGCAATAGGGAAGTTGGCACCAAACAAGAGCATGGCTAGATTGTTGACAGATTTTGGGACAGATGTTTTCGAGCAGCGGAAGCGTTGAAATGCAGATAACGACGGGCCGGGGTAGTAACCCAGGGAGTTTGTTCAGGCTCCGGACAACTGTACAGAGACGGTGTGGAATCAAAAGATCAACGGGCCGGGTAGACCGGTGGGTGTTTTCAATTTATGCGTCGGGACGCCTGCGAGTTGCGGTATTCGGACTGGTTGTTTAGAAGTGTTGCAAAGCGTCGCTAGTTAGGGCGGCAGACCACTGACGACGCCATGGTAACCTTAGACGTAATTTAGCTACATATTGCTCAGACTAGTGGGCGTATAATCATAAGTGCAAAACAGACAAACCTTACATATTAACAATCATGCCACGGGAGGACAGTGAGAGCTTGCTACCTGGTTTAAACTGAACTTGCTGACTTCCTATTACTCCACACACTTTACGCCACAAAACTTTGGCTGTCACAAATTTAGAACAATTTTAAGATTCTGCTTAGATGAATCTTTTTTTGTTGTGATAGCTCTTGAAAAACGTGCGACCTGGTAAATTTTGCAATAAATTTGGTTCTGCTGGTCGACGTATTTTCTCGGGGTTCTTGCGGTTACTTGTCCCTTCATTCCGGTGCTGCGGCATACTCGTATCATGTTACCCATCACAAGCACAAATTACCTAGCTGTTAAGTGCTAATCAAAATCTTGTCACTTATTCAAAAGCTTCATGTCACAGAAACATACACCCAATGAAAACCAACAGCTTTATTGAAAATTAAAAATTTATACTGAAATTAGATGTCACGAGCCAATGGTTATTCGCTCAAATTTATGAACACAAGAATAAAAATTTTTGTTGTATTTTTAAAACATTTCTGAAAGACTAGTAAAAATCCTTTACTTTATTAGATTTCATTAATTACAAAAATTTGTTGTTTTGTATATTATAACTGTAAGCTACAGCCCGCGACATTAATTAAAGTTCAGTGTTAATTATTTAACTACCGTTATTCATTAAGGTTTCGCTGAGATATGTTCCCGTAACGTCGACTTCGACATGCAGTTATGGGAAAACTATGCACGCTAAATTAAAGTACTTCAGATGATATATATACGTGGAACCTCGTTAATACAAACCCTGTTAATACAAAGTTCTCATTGATACAAAGCGATTTTTATTCCCTTTGGAATGGGACAAGAAATAAAATAATTACTTTAATGTTTAATAAAAATTTTGTTAATGCATTAAACAACGCAATATCAAGTTCTCAAGTAAAAGGAAATCATTGCAGTGGAAAGACTATTTGATTTGTGGGAATAAACAGAATGACCAAAATTTAAGAAACTTTTTAAGGTTTTAGTGAACACCTGTTAATACAAACCTCATTATTACAAACAGCGAAAATTTTGGTCCCTTCAGGTTTGTATTAAAGAGGTTTGGCTATCGCTATTTCGTACAAGTTAAATTTTGGAATTTTTCATACTAGAATGACCTTAAACTGCTTTCACGGTATAAAGAACCTAATAAAAACGAACCTGGTATCAGCATCGCTGTTTCCTGTTGCTTCACGTTTCTGCAGTTTACTAAACATATGTAAACAGTTTATTTTCTGTCTTCCTAGTTAGCATTCAAAATTAAAACATAACGTAAAACACTTCATAACAGAAATAGTTGAAACCATCACTCATTCACTGCACACCAGTGACTGAGAGTGTGTGAAGACATGGTGTCGTAGTTTGTACTCCGTCCCCCCCCCCCTTCTTTGCAACTCCCGGTTGTAGGCTGTTATTTATGACAGGGCCTTGATCTGACCAGTCTTTCTTCGACCTGACACACTCACCCTCCTGCTGAGAAAGGGTCGAAAGGGACTTCACACAAGAGTAAAAACAGGAACTATATCCTCCCGCCAGCCAGGCACACAGCGCTTTTCGAGCAAGAACGAATCTCGCTTACGTAAAACGGAGCTTGAGAGAAGGGAAAAAGTTGTTTAGCAATATTGAATTTTGCAGTTATGATCACATGAAATGTACATATTATATGAGTGTTAATGCATTTGTGAGTCCATTTGCGTGGCTGAATATTATTAACAAATATTTATTTGTAAAAATATAATGCTTCTTCTGTATATATTTTAAAGATTTATCACACTAAAAACCACACAATAGGTTCTTAGGGGGGGGAGGGGAGGCGTTCGCCCCCTCTGCCTCCCCTCCGTTAAATCCGCCACTGAATATGGGGAACATGGCAGACATTGTCGTTGGCCAGTGGGTTTTCTTGGGAGATCCAGTTTTCCCTGTGTTTCTCATTCCATCGCTTCTCCGTTGTAGGGCCTTATTCCATGTCATCCATTCATCCTTGGGCCATGCAGATACAGACAGACACCTAGGCAGAAGCCTATAATTGGGGTATTACACCCTGCCTTCAGGTACCCTCCCTATTCAGTATTTATTTACGTAATGAAAGTATTATTTGATATGACTGTAAATTGCAATGCAAGTTATCATTATCTTGATATTAAAATAATACTGATTTTGAGTGGATATGTCTCCGGGTGTAATAAAGATATTGTTAAATTCTTTGCTGAATCAAATTTTATCATAAAAAAATATTAAAATTAATATTAGCAGCAGTAAACGATTTGATCATATGTGAAAACTGCTTAAAAAGCACTATTTTGCACCCATAAATCCACATTTTCCTGGGGGAGAAACCTGGCCCACCAATTTTAGGGGGGGAAGGGGGTACAGTGTACCCTTGTGTCTAATGCTCTGCAGCTTCACCAACTTTTGTACCCACGAGCCGCCACTGCATCGGAACTTCTTACTAGAAACATCTTGTAGTGTGACATGGTAAATAGCATTTGAAATTTTACCTGATCCAATGGTCATTAACTTTATGTAAATTAGACTAGAAAGAAACTTAGTTAATGAGTTACTGTGAATTTGCATTTTATCAAACCACTTTTCTTCTTCTTCTTCTTCTTCTTCTTCTTCTTCTTCTTCTTCTTGATGCCCTTCTCTGCGGCTATTGGGTTTTCTGGTTGCGTAATTGCTTTAGAGCAATATGAGTCTCAAGAAGGATATTAAGATATAGAGCATGAGTATTGGGTAATCCTTCTCGAGTTAGAGCTAATCTTGACTCAGTGAGTGACTACCGAGTAAGCCAACAGGAAAAGCCCTAGCGATGATAGCACAGAGAAGGTGAATCTTCACATATATTAAGGGGGTGAGGCATAAGTCACTCACCTTAGATTGACTATCACAGGTGTGCAAGTAGGTTTCATGAAAGGAGAAGATCATGTAAATTAGGTTTCAAAGAATGTGTATATTCACAACAGAACACGACACTTGATGGATGCAAGTTATACATCTGTATGGACATAGTACACAGGATTGTGATCTGGGTTTGGGTCTGTCCCAATTTGATACAAAGCTCCACAATGGTTCGACACAAGATACAATAAGACTTGCGACATGAGATACAAAGGCTTAAGCTACGATGAGACAGGAACTAGACAAGGCACTTCGGGCCATTTCAACTTGAGATACTACAAGACATACTCTAGGCACTTCGGGCTGTTTCAACATGAGATACAAGACATGGCAATTCGAGCCGAGACATACTGAAACAAGTATTGAATTACTAGATGAGAACTGAGACCTTGCTAGTGGCAGTGAGTACTTGGCAATCAACTCTTTGACCTCGAGGAGAGTTATAACATCTACATAACTTCCAAATCTTGTACTGCTAGTGACTCAACTGTGGCACTATGGGCCATTTCAAATAACTGACACAGTTCGTACTGGTAAGGCTTTACAGTGATCAACTCTTTGATCCCGAGACTTCAAATCGTTACTGTAACTTCTGAAATTTCTAAAGACTGACTGAGTGTATCCACACTACAAAGTTTAACTGAGTTACATCGCCACGTTTGTGGGTTAACAGCTAGTCACATGGGCTTTGGCTTCCCTTAGAGTCGTCCTGACACTCAGGTAGGAATGGTGACAAGAAGGTTTGGTAGGGGTGAAGGATTCGCCATCAGACGAATTTTAAGAAAGGTATCACAGAGGGCACCTCACGGACATCAACCCTCTGTGACGGTCTGTTGTGTGTGGGGCTGGGGCACCTTACGGACATCAACCCCAGCGTGTAAGTTAGGAAGGTAGGTTGGGTTAGGGTAATCTGTTGGCACCTTGCGGACGTCAACCAACAGATCGTTAGGGAGTGAGTGGCACCTCGCGGACATCAACCGCTCAGGAGGAGTGCCAGGATGACCCGGCGGTTAGGCCAAGTCCCTGACGACTGAAAAACTAGGGCAGGTTGGCCACCTTTTATGCTGGCCAGAAGGGCTGAAAGTACCGTTAGGTGGGCGGCGCAAAATGGCAGACGAGAGCTCGTGACTGTCTGCTGCTACAAGTGTGCCACCTCACTCTAAAATTACTCCCTCAGGTCAAAACTACTCTGCCGCACAAAATAAATATCCCGACTGGAATAAATAATACGCATGTTGCTGTTAAACACTAAAAGTAAGGTACAAGAACACTTGAATGAATATTAAATACATTTCCAGGCACAAGGAACAAATATACAATATATAATTACATGCGTATTTTTCCGTATTCATTTGTGAATGCACTTTATAGAGTCAGTTCACGGGATTGGTAATACTGGTTAGGCGCTCGGCCGTATTTGTAAACAAACACTCGTGGAATGTTAACAAAGTTGCGTGATACAATAAAAATACACATTGGATAAACACTGGAACATATTAACGTAAGTAATTATGAGTTTACAAATAAAGACTGAGTTTACAATCTTACAAGCTAAAATAAACGGCAACACGGTAATCAGCAATGCGCAGGCGCATGCTAAGACTTTAAGGTTAAGATAGCAAGTATAAAAAATCGGGGGCGAGCGTTAAAGATTTTACAGCTTGACGCGACTGACTTGCGTCTTTCTTCTTATTATTCTTTTTCTTCTTCTTTAAATATTATGTGCTAGTGGATTCATTGCTCAAAAATATTGCTTTGATGTTTTGTCTGAGCTGTAAATTAAAATTTTTTTTCTGTAGACTTCACCAGGATGCACATTTATAAATGTAAGAATAGTACTTGTATGTGCACGTAAGTATTTTTTAGAACTATTTCATACACTGTAGTTGTGCAACAACTCGAAAAAGTTGTATACTGTACTGTGTAAGTTTATATGTAGGAGTGCACCAGACCATTCAGTCATGCTGAAAAGTGATCCATCTGTGCCCAGGCAACTGCCGCTGGAGCCTGTGTGGACACACAGCACCTGTGGACTTCCTGCGGCTGGACCCGCTAGGAGGCTTCTTTCTGTCCGCAGACTCGTGCTGCCGTGACCGCTCACTTAGGCTGTGGAACCTCAACAAGGGTAAGTTACCTTCAGCAGTATACATTTTACTAATTGCCAGGTTACACGTACACCCTCAAGGAGATGTTTTAACAATTTGACAATGATTCACATAAAAAAATTACTTAAGAATAAGATAAAAGTTTTGATGGCTATGACTTTTTTTTTTCTGTAACATAGGTACCTGTTTGTATTATTCAAGTGCCGAAATGACAAGTGAGAGCTGAATTTTCGCAGCAAATATTTGCTTCTTGTTTACTTAGTCACAGTTCGCTGCTATATTTTCACTGAAATGCAGAATAAACACCAGGGACGATGTGGGAAAAGTTGCTTTCAGTTTGCAACTGGAATGCGAAAATCTGAATGTTCTTGATATGAGTTTAGGTAAAAGGAATTCCATGGGCCACTCTAGCAATATTGCACTCTGAGATTCTGTAGCAGTTGATGAAATTTGGTGGGTTTGTCAATCGGAACATCTAGCATGACATGTCGTTCTTGAAATAGGTTATCTCATACTCAGCATCTTTCTTCTGAGCAAGGGCAACATATACAGTAAAACTCTGTTAAGACATTTGTGATGGGACAGGAAGAAATAATGCTTATTAAGCAGGAAAACTTCTTAAAAGGGTTAAATTATACATGTTCATATAGACAAGGTGCAAAATTATTTGCCTTATTAAATGGGAAACTTCTTAAGAGGGTTTCACTGTATGTATATACACACAGAATAATTGCTTCCAAATGTTTTACTGCCAAAGTCACCTTTATAATTTCGTTTTAGGTAATACATGCTGTAACATGGACAAAGAACACTGCATTCCTTGAATAAGTGCGACTAATATCTGCTCTCTGCAGTGGGGTGTGTTTTTCCCACTTACGCGACTGTGGGAGAAAGTGACGTTAGACGATTGTTTAGTTGGCTGGCTGCTTGGTCGAATGTTGGCTGCTGAACCAAGTAAGGCTCCCTACCCACACAGAACTAAGACTTGGCAAGCAGGGCTCCCACACGGAATTGCAAGGTGCTAAGGCAGCTCCCACATGGAATTAAAAGTCCATCAAGGTTCTAAGATAGCTCCCATACAAAATTAAGGTCCAGCAAGGTGCTAAGATAGCACCCACACAATGCTTCAGCTCAGCAAGATGCTTGGGTTCCTACATGTAATTTAGATGGTGTCAGTAAACCCAAGGTCAGTCGTCGCAGCACTTACCCTTGCTACTAATGTTGATCCCCATTAAATGAGGTTACAAGCGTAGTGAGGATGAATTTCTTTTTTGTACTTTAGCACCAGTTTGACAGAAACAACCGCTGTTGTTGGCATCAGTGGTCTCTGTCTCACTGCTAGAGGTCCGTTTGTTACTGGGCTTCCTGCTCATCCTGGTGCAGGCTCTACACAGTACGGGAATATACTGCATACATGCTTGGCGTAGCCTGGTTGGTGCAAACCAATTCAAGAGATATGATACCAAGTACTACTGTGCGGTGATGTTCCTATTAATAAACTTACTGGCCAACGGGAGAAGATGCGCAAGAGGTGCTTAACAGGTCATGTTTGGTCTATGCTTCTGTTTGCCCCTCCTCTTGGCGCATACAGTAAATATATTGGATTGGAGGTGCAGGTGTATCTGGGGCAGCACCGGGGACATCGCATGCCACATGTTGCATCCTGACAAGCTGCAAATATATATACATTATGTGCAGATACAACAGGAATGTTAATTATGGTCAGGTTTGATAAGAACAGAGAAATAACACGTTGGTATAGTTCATGATTATGGTGACACTAATAACCAGCTGCTTTTTAGTGATAAAATACATATTTATCCAAACATACCGTAATGCCATATTGCAGTACCACGGGATACGCATCTTAGAAGGACGGAGATCTGAACATTAAATAAGGCAGACAGTATAATTTTTAACTTCTGACTTGCAATGCTTACGAAGGCTTACAATGCACAGTGAATCTAACTACGTAGAATCATTTAACCACATTTTTGTGATCTTCATGCACATGCTTACAATTCAGGTGAACTGCTAGCAGTTTACACGCCTGAACGACCAGTCACATCGTGCGAGGTCACCTGTGGTGGGCGAGTCGTGGTGCTGGCACTTCGTGGCCGACCCACCATCACCAGCTTGCACTTGCTTGGGCCTGACCAAGGAGCAGCCACCATCCCTTCTGCGCCACGCTGCTACGGCCGGCCCGAGAATATGGGCCGGACTTTCAACCTGCGGGATGATGCATCGCTGGAGAGGTGACAACAAACGAGCACAAAACTCCCCTGTGAACCATGTGGGCTGGGCAGCCACTGCTGCAGACACAATATGTTGTCTCCCCTGGTCTTTGACTCATGTGTCCCGCCACATTCTTTTCACATCTCTGTGTTTTAAGCAATACGTATTTGTTTTCTAAAAAAATCGGACCTCATTCCTATATTACTGGTGAAAGTCACTATACTCTGCTGATCATAACGCTTTCTGTGTAGCTACTGGCAAATAATTCTCTTCTTTGTGAAATGTTTACCCTTCCATCCATACAGCAGAGAACCTTGGAATAAGTACTGTAGTGTGGTTATAATTAAGAATTAAATTACTATTTAACAGCAGAAAAATGTTCAATATATTTACTACATACTGTATTCAAGGCCAGTAGTTTTTATTTTACTATTTATGTACAAAAATACAGTGTTCTATATTAGTAAGTATAAGATTGATTGCATGCAATATATAGTATTTACCCATGTACCACCTGCACATTTTTCTCAAAAAAAAATAATTGAAAAGTCGAAGTACAGGTGTAATGATACTGATGCGACCACCAGACTCTACACATATGCCACGGCTACCTTGAATCAACATTATTTTACCCGGAGGCTACTGAGATTGCTCCGTGCAGTTTGATGTCCTGCTCACCGGTAGAGACTCAACTCTCATCTCTTTGGTTAGGGCGGGTTTGAAAATTGATCATCTACAAATAAAAATTACCCAGTTCTACATAGTGGTTACTAGATACGATAAAAGAAACACTGAAGTTCAAGGTTATCGTTCGGTTTACTCTGCATAAATTAATCCACTTAATGTTTCTCTCACCAACAACAATAACAGAAAAACTGTGGGCTCGACCGTTCTACTTCCAAGGACCTGTATCTCATGATTAATCTTAAGAAGCCATCCCAGGCTTGGCCTGATACATGGCGATTCCCGACCCCTTGGCATCGCAGGTGCTACCTTCCACACGTCCGCACACTTTGACAACCAGCACGCTAAGAAAGAACCAGAGGTTCTGCTCCACGGTGCTAGTGTCCTCCCCGGAACTCTCCCAAGATGGCAACCCCTGCCAATTATCAACTCGCACAACCATTTAGCTCAAGAGCATCCAAATTAAACTTAGATTCCTTTCCTTGACTAATTTCTGTTACTAAGTGAACAAATTAATCACAATGTACGTAAATAAATCACAAATCACCAACTTACAAATTACAAAATACACTCTTCTCATTTTTAGCTTCCTCTCTCGGGTCTGTATCTACAGTTGGTACCGCTATGACGTCACACACCTTACTCTCTCCAAGACTTCAAATGGGAAAGATTTCAAACTAGCTCCCGGGAAGTTCGAATATCAGCAAGATCACTTTACATAGAGATAACCATCACAATACATAAATGCAGTTAACATAATCATTTCCCGGATGCTCTCGCCTACGTGTACAGTTAATATAGAAACAGGGCTAACAATAATCCTAATGGTTTGGCCCACCGTACTTAAGCTACAGATCTCATATAAAAAAAATAGGAATGTTCTCATTTCAGTCCATCATTATGGTTGAATTCCCTCTTCCACTGTCTATTCGAGTAAACGCAGTTACTCAGTCCTGGATACTTATGACTGCGCACCACCACACTAGTAGGCCGGGCAATTACTCACCGGGTGACTTCACACATATACACAGACGTGTCACAAGCCAAATGTCCTGCAAGCATCCTGGGATTCTATTAGGCTTATACTGACTCAAAAGGGGGGGGGGGGGTGAATGAGGACTATACTCTTAAATTACTTTATGCCACAATGCATTAGTGTCACTACTAACTTGAGATACACACCAAGTACAACAAAGAAAAAAAAAAACTTGGTTCAAAATTCATTGGGTGGGCATGGCTAAGTCCCTTAAACAGGTTAAACACAGAAATTGAAGTCTTTTTATAAATAAGGCGTTGAAAAAAATGGGTTTATAATACATAACAGACTGCTGGAAGGATTTATCATAATAGAAATGTAAGTATTAAAAAACTTTTAATGTCAGATTATAGCTCGTAAGCAGTAGTAAAGATATGTGCAACACCGGCATTTTAGGACACTGTCTATAACAATTTTCATTACAATGTCTTTATTTTTTTATTTGTACCAGATAATTTTTTTTTTCGTATTTTAGACACAAAATGTGAGTAAATTTTGCTAGTATGAAAATTTTTAAGTCTCATAGTGTTACGTAATGGCTAGAGCCAGTGATTTTTGGTGAAAAGAATTATGCAACAACTTGTTGCAATGCCTTTCATGCACACCAGCAACTCTGGTTCGTGGTAATTGGCAGAATATAGTAGGGCAGAGGCATGGCTCATTTGACTGTACCAACAAGAACAATGTTACTGTGACACCACATGTCCGTAATTTGCGGTAGGACCTCGAGACGCCGAAAGTTAAAAACTTCTTCCAATCACTGACCATGAAGCAGAGAAACAGGTGTTCAAATAAGGCATTGAAACAAAATGTTGCAGAATTCTTTTCACCAAAAATCACTGTCAAAAAATGCATGATACCATTTTAAGAACGACACTTAAACCGACATACAATACTGAAGAAATTCACAGTGATAAAGATGTCGCAGGTTATACTTTCTCATAGATAAAAACCAAAAAAATGTTTTGTTATTTAAATAAATATGCTAACATTTTAAGTAAAAATTTAAAAAATTAAATAATTTTTTAAAAGTAAAAAACATTTTATTTTGTGGTTTTATATAGGTGAACTTGTAGCCTACAATGGCATTATTCACTGTGAATTTTTTCAGTATTGTATTTTGGTTGGTTTTATTGTCGTCTTTAAAACGGTAACGTGCACATTTTGACTTTGATGAGTCATTACGCAAAAACTATGCGAGATAAAAAAATTTTACATAAGCAAAATTTAGTCACATTTTGTGTTTAAAATAGGAAAAAGAAGATCTGGTAGGAACATAATAAAAATTAAAACATGGTGATGAAAATTGCTGTAGACAGTGCCCTTAACATCAATTGCTGTGCATACAGCTTGAGGCAGCACAGCTGCCGGCCCACTGGGACGTGACGAGCTTGCAGCGCACTGGACTGTGCCAAGCGGCCCAAGACAGCGTGCACCTAGATTCTTTTTCTCACTCACTCAGTCTGATGAGCAAGCATCTAGGCACTTGCAGCATGGTGTGTGGTGGCGCAGAGAACAAAGACTGAGAAACTTATTCATTGCTTCGCTAGAAAGAGCCACAGTTCAGTACACTCTCTTAGTACAGTCAACTGCCAACAGAGCACAGGATGTGCTGCTGCTGCTACAGAGCATTCATGTGCCATGCAACGTGTCTCTGCGTTAGCCATGATTTCACCATCATTCAACATGTCAAGCGGTGCTGAGAAATATTTATGCTTTTGGGCATCATTTAATTCATAAGGCATTATCTACATATTTAATTCAATTAATATTGAATGTTATTTGATAAAAATTTTGAAAGAAAGGCAATTAAATTAGAACTGTCTAGTGAAAAAAAAAAATTACTTGAGAGCTTGTAGAAAATGTGGGGTGCGGATCTTACAAGGGAGCGAGCGGTACATGGGTAAATACTGTATTATGATGTCTACAGTTCCTTGTAGCAGCTGTTGAAAAATTGAATGCATTATAAAAACATTTTGTACACAGTTAGCTAACCAATGTTTCAACACAAGATACTAAACAGCTAATACACCTGGTTGATAAAAACATATACTGGATTTATAATTTTGTTTTGTTTTGTGGTTGTTCTTATTGTTGTTAATCATATAGCATATTTTAATTTTAGATATGTAAATGTATTAATGAAAAGACTGGAAGACTGCAAAAATTATTTAATTTAGTTTATTGTTATGAACCATAGTAATAATTATTAAGCTGGAGATGTTATTAAGCTTTATAAAACTGAAAAAGTAATATGTTAGCAACTGTATTAAATGTTGAAAGAACTACATCTAGGAGTACCAGAAAAGCAGAAAATAAAAACAAATCAATGGCTTACTCTTGCAATGGGAGTAACCTATTATAAAATCTTTGATATTGCCAAAACTTATTAGTGAAAGTGTTACAAAATTTAAAAATAAAAATTGTTAGCAATGCAATGAGATGTTGTTTTTACGGAACTGATGCCATATTGGTACGGTACACACACCCATTCACCATTATTTATAATTACATTTATTACCGTATTGGCCCGAATATAAGACGGCCTCAAAAATGAGATGACCCCATCCTTTTACAAATATCAGAATAAAAAATAAACGGGACACAAATATAAGATTACCCTTACCTCCTTTTGCAGTAAAACCTGTTTATCTCCAGTACTTTTGTATAATTTTATTAAATGTAAACAAAAACAAAAAAAAAAAAAAAAAATAATGTAAATATAAAAATAAATATTGTCCTCGGTTCCATCTAATGCATTCAAAATGCATCATTTCCTGAACCTTATTATTATGGAATCATTAGAAATCTGTTTTTCAAGTTCATTGTGTCTTTCGCAAGGCCAGGAAATACTCGACGCGTTCTGTTGTAATTTTGGAAGGTCCTTCTGCCAACGGTGAACGTTTGCTTTCATTACGATGTACCGTCTCGTGGCAGAACAATTATTTGTTGTTACAGCGTACTTTGCTACCGTACCTTTAAAACTTGCATTGTATCTGCGTACCTCTCTTTTATTTATCTTTCTTTTATTTGTTTGTTGTGCCGTTGTACCACGTTTTTCAACTTCTTCACGGTTCATTTTAACGCAGAGTTATTTAAAACTATTTCTAAGACTATAGATGTACGTTTACCAAAATACAAAACAGAGAGGAATTCTACCAAAGATGAAACTACAGACAAACATTTTTATAATCACAGTGCTACAAAATGGCAGTGACAGTGCTGCGATATGCGTGGTGCTCATCAGAACTAGTGATGAGATAGATACGACAGTGCTGTAATGCATGTGGCCCTCACTAGAACTAGTGATCAGATGGTGCTTCAGCACTTGCAGATATTGCTTCTCCGTAGTTTCATATCCATGATGTCAACAAAAAAATAAAGACTGCACGTTTACGTTCACAGCAACGAAACGTGAAAAACTTTTATCGTCTATCTTATTTGTTTTACGTGAAAGTGGTATGTAAAACACTTTTAATTGGTTTTTTTAATACCGTGTGATAATCATTATATTGTACATATTTATCTATAAGTATACATATGCTAAAAATGTAACCTAAAAATTGTAAGCTACGATTATAAGACGACCCCAGTATTTATAAATTCTTTCTTTTGGAAAAAGTATTGTTTTATATTCAGGCCAATGCGGTATATATGTAGGCTTATATTTGAATGCAGTAATATGGTTACCCATTAATTTATTTTGTACTCGTCACACTAAAGTTTTTGCATGAACCTCTCCTAAACATGGTTAAAATATTTTTTTAATGGTCTTGTTTATTGTAGGTAGCATATAGGAAAATACCGTTAGAACATTTTTTTTCCACAAGATGCATTTAGTTAATAAAAATATTTCCAGAATGTCAGTTTCTTTACTTCCAGTGAAATGGCTTCCACATGCATGTCTGCAAGTGAATGGTGTAATTATAAATTGTTCTAAAAGTCTATCAGTCTGATACTAGGGAAGTGATGTTCTATCAGCCGTCATGTGAGCCCAGTCTGTAGTGCCTTCAATAATCATTGACAAAACATGATTGCTTGCAACATCTTCCCTCTTCATTATTGTGCCATCAGCCATGTGTTGATGTATTTCACCATGACTCACTCTACCATGCAACTTGTTGTTTATAAATGCAAGCTCTATCTGTGTATCATTAGTTTATTACTATATTTGCACGTTTACCCCATGCATCCATGTAAGCCTTTTTCATTAATAGGTATGTTTGTGATTTTTTTAAAATTTAAGTTATATTTTCAGCAAATAAAAATTTTGCTTAGCTACTGTTTTTACAAATGTCTTCTTGTATACATAGATAAAGAGAAGTTAGGAGAAAATAAATTTTAAAAAGTCTTAGGCTTGCTAATTCATCATCATCTTTATCACTGCTGCCGTCCCCGTCTATTTTGTTAGGGTTTAATAACGTTCAGGTTTTCATCTACAGTAAATTAATGCAATCGTTTCCACATTTCGAACAGCTATCAAAATATGTATCAATACGTATGTAGACACAACTGTAATACACGCTGTAATCATGCTGGCTACAAATGTACCTAGGTTTTCGATCACACCTGACTGGACATACGCATTCCTCCGCCTGTATGTCTGAGTGTGCACCAAGCCACTCGCACCATTGCCAAGTCTCTCGTGCTTGGCAGCTACCTTCCCACGTAGCATGTGGACTTACTTCAAATTACATAATGTAAGTCGTGCACCTTCATTTTGAGTGCCCTAATTTTGTAAAAATGGTGCATGGGGTACATGGGCGAATACTGTACTTAACCACTAGAATATTTGTTTGTCACCTATCTGATTGTCACGTGTGGTTTTAAATAAAATAATTTCCGTGACAATGTGCTGATAAGATTACTTTTTTTATTGAAATAGGAATAGACTTAGTTTTTTAAGTGATGCCTTTACAATTCACTTACAACTTTGTTTCACATTTTAATGTGAACAGCTTGTGGGCCTCCTTTTCTCATTGAAGATAATTATATTGCCAATGCTAGTTGTCATCCTTTTGGTTCTTTGTTATTCTAGATATTTTTTTCTTCTAATGTGGCAATAATTTTAGTTAATGTCCATTACATTGGCTTAATTTTTTATCTACCTGTACTGCACTATAAAATAAATTACAGTATCATCAGTCTGCAAACATAATACTTTTTTTTAACCACGAAAATTAGTGTTACCCTGAGCTCTTTTTTTAAGTTGGCTAAAACACCTTGAAAAGCCCAAGTAATTGTTCATTCTTGTATTATCACATGTTGTTTGATTCAAAGTCCATGTTCATTAGTTCTCTGAGGCGTTACCTTGGGTGTTTAGCGGTTCCTTTTTCTTCATGGGTGTAAAGTCACTAGCCTTCATTGTCCAGTCCCTGTACAGTAGGACCAGGTTTTGCAGTTTAGCAATAGTTTGTATATTCGACTACTGTATAGTCGAATGTCACAGTTAAGGAGTTAAAATTGTTTCGTAGAATATTTGCTAGCCAAAAGTAAAAACTCAATCTTGTGGACAGTAGACTGTAAAATCATGCTGTAATTATTATTTAGCAACACGGAACTGCTTGTACCTTAATTTACCTTAAAATTGCAATCTTTAAGCTTTTACTGGACATTGTATGGGACATACTCTCTCCGAATATTGAACTATATCTCAGAACAATGCAGGTCAACAGTAGTTGTATCACTTTCAGTTTATGTGTAGCATGTGTACATTTATCTGTACGACTAGGAAACTAATGTATCCGCTGTTTATCAGCTGCGCCCACATTTAATCTTCATTGTCAATGATTACATAACATCAGTTTTTTTGTTGGTAGTTTTTTGTGTTATGACCGACAGCGTACATGTACTAGCAAACCTTTTTTCATATGCTTCCTGTGATGCTGGAACTGCAAAGTCTATGGCTAAAGGTGGGTATAGGCTAGACGAACTTGTACTCTGCACACCAGAAATGTCAGTCAGCAAGAGGGACAAGATATCCTTTCTAAGCAAGTGTCTTAATTGTCACTCCTGTCTATTTATACAGTAAACCCCCCTCCCCCCCCAATCTAACGACATCAGATCTAACAACATCGGCGATCTAACGACATAATTTCCAGGAACCCTGAAAAAATTAATATTTTAAAAATTTATCCAAGCTAAGCAAAGTGCAACAGATCGCAGTAAAACGTAATTTAAAAATAATTATGCATACACTAAACAATAACATACTGCAGTTATTGTAAATTAGTGATATGCAGCTGTGAAACAAAAAGAAACCATTAAAAATGTTAAAAACTTTGGCTGGAATGTAGTTGAGGTGCGCGACGGGTGAGTAGACCGCCCGTGCAACACCGACATATGTGAGACGTGACGACTAACGCTGCCTTATCTCCTCCTCCTTCTCTCCCTTACTTCTCCATGATCTCTCTTCCTTGCACCTTCGCAATTAGATACCTGACGTGGCGTAGCAATGGTAATTTACGACCCATTTTTGAGTAACTGTGAAAAATTTGGGTCGAAAAATTATAAATTTAAGGAAACTCATCCACGTTGCATTTACCTTGGTGAGTACTGTGCTGTAAGAAATGCATGGCTTAAAATAAATAACACCCCTCCTGGCTATCCACACCAGCAAATAACCATTCACTCTCCCCACCCCCAGCCAAAAAGCCAGATTGTGCTTGTGTGTGTGTGCGTGCATCAACTGCAGACTGTCTGATAGTCACGTGCATCTTGCATCCTGTCTCGCCACAAAGTAGAGCCAAGTGTTTGTTTTTCCTCTCCCACTCGGCCATTCTCTCCCATCAATCAATGTATTTGTTTCTGTGTCTTGTGAAAGCACAGGGGGATGAGAGTTGAAGGGATGACACTGTTCTTTTTTTCACCCCCTCATTACAGTATGGCAAAAAAAAGGACCAGTATTGCACTCAGGCCATAAAAGAAGCAAAAAAACAATCTAGGGTTATATCTTTTTTTTTTCTCTAGTGGCAGAATTGAGCTCTGCTTCACCTTGACACCTTCCGCTGTATTATTGATCACTCGTCACGTTAGGCATGTGGCTATGAAATTGCTGTGGCGTAAAAACGGCCTACGACTCAAATACAACAGTCCTGTCACTGTGTGCAGCATGTGGGCTGATAAGGTTTTTGTTTTAAGCTCGCTCAACAGTGGAGCAATAAGAGCGACTATAAACAGCGAACCGAGGGCCACTTCACCTTTGTATCGCCAGCATATCACTCTCGGGTGGAGAAAACTAGGATCTAAGTACTGCGTGCATAGATATTTGTCTCACCAGCACATTACTCTCGGAGGAGAAAACAGGAATCTAGGTACCTACCACATGTTCATTGTTTCTAGTGCTTGGCTGGCAGGCGACAACAGCGTACAGGAATGCGATGACCTTGCAAGCAGCTGCTGCAGCCCGGCGTTGCCATGTTGCCATGTAGTGCGCATAGGGGTCTTAATCTGGCATTGCCAAGTAGAGCATAGCAGCCCACAACTGATGATGTCACCAGCCACGTGTTACGGCTACCGTGCATTTCCTTGGCTGTTGGGTGCCCAGAGGGCAGTAATAGCCAATGTTATCCCTTTATGTGGCCCCTATGATGTTTATACCAGTAATAAATGCATTAAAAATATTTCAACTAAGTATTTATGTTTCTAGTAAAGGGGGGAAATTTTTTTTTTTTCAGCCAGGAATTTCAAAAGTTGTAACTAACTTTTTTTCAAGATTTTGTACCTTAAAAACCATGACTCATCTTATGTGCAGAGTCGTCCTTTACGCTGGCAAATACGGTAAGCCCCTTAAATTCTATAATGGCGACACGCTGTAACAGATATTGCGCAGTAAAAAAAGACAATGGCAGTACTGTAACATTTTAAATTGTTGCAGTATATTTTTATGTAAATAATACGAGTTGTTCTGTTATGGTCTGTGTGCTTCACGCCAGGCAAGCAGGATGAATCATGAGCACACAGCGAGCTAAGACGGAGGCAAGCCAAGGCCAGCCGCCACTCCCCTCCCCCATCCTACACAACCAGACCATGCGCACCATGCTGCCACTCACGTCATGCAACATGGAGGATTATGGAGTACCGTTTTATTTGGAAGACACCTTTTCATTGTACTAAAATAATATAATTTCAATGAAAAACATGTTTATTTTAAGTCAGTAGTTGTTCTACATTAACTTTAAGAAAAAACCGACTTTAAAATTGGTGGGGCGGATTAATTATCTCGGGACTAATGACATCGGCGATCTAACGACATAATTATCTGGCACCGTGCAATGTCGTTAGATCGAGGGTTTACTGTACTACATCAGTACACCAGAACCACTGCTGCCAACATATACTGCCACCTTTACGACAAGGACTACATTACGTAGCTCTCTGTTTTTCAACTAGGCTCATCAGCTATCTCTTGTTTGTTATTGTTTTGCAGTCTCTCCTTGTAAAGCGTGGCAGACATTGCCCTTAAGGAACCATCTCAGCAGGTCAGGCAACTGAATAGGCTATTTCGCACTAGTAAAAGGAAATTTTTTATTTAATGTGACATGTTACACTTTGTCTACAGAATAGTTTATTGCTATAAACTAAACTATAATTTTTAAAAAATTTTGTGTTTTACGTTTTACATGCAACTTCTGGCAATTTATTGTTTACAACGAGAATGTTGTTTTTCTTAAACAAATAAAAACATGCAGTTTGTTAATTACTTTATACAGTAATGGTAAGAGATGGTGTTAGTTCTGTATACATGATTCATTACTACATTTTCCTTGCACACAAAAAAGTTTGCTCTTTTTTTTTTTTTGTAGGCAGTATTTGTTACTACATTTACCTTGCATAAAAAAATTACTTTTTTTTTTACACCATGACTAAGTCAAAATTTTAAGATCCGTGGTATTTACAGGTGATTTACTGAAATAAAATATATTTCACAGTGAAGTAACATGTCCTGGGCTACTACTTCTGAAAATGTATAAGGAAACCTCAGTGGAATATTTTTGTTTATTATACAAAATGCTAAATGCTGAAGTTTGTGTATTTTTCTTTAATTTCAGATTTTTTCTTAAATACAAAATTATTTCATTCTGTTTTTATACTCATTTCTTGAACTAGCTGACATGTAATTTGTGAGTTATTTCAGTTCTGTAAATCATTTGGTTATTGTTATTGGTATACAGCCATGTGACCACCAAACTAATTTTGCTCAACCGTTATAGAAAAACTATTGACAGTTTATCTCCTCTGGCTCTTAAACCCAAATACAGTACTGACACACAGGCTCTCAAGCTGTGTAGGATCATGTCCTTATCCTCCCAGTGTGTTCTCAGCACAGTGGTCAGCCAGTGTTTACATCAAAGTGTAAAGCGAGGGGAAGTGTGCTGGCTGTGTATCTAGTTGCCAAGAGGCTCCAGCTATGGCTCTGATACCCCTTTATTATAAATTTTGTAACATACAATGAAGTAACACACGGTCATTTAATATTCTGCCACGATTATTTCATTAACATCTATAAATTGTGTATAGTAAAACATCTTTTACGACCTCGCATGGTTTCCAAAAGTAAGGTCGTAGTAAATATTGTAAAAACCCTAAGACTGCTTGCAGTTCCCGAGAATAGTATCGTAATAAAGAGGTACAGTAGTTGTAATGAATGGGCTCGTAATACAGTGGTTTTACTTTATCTTTAATTTGCTAATCATTTCCAAGTGTTATGTTTGTCTTTCCGGCATTGTCCAAGCACCTAATTAATACAGTAATGTAAACAAGCAGGGTGGCAACATTTAGTTCAAAAATTCCCTACATTTTTTGTTTCACCTATCACAGAGTAAATACCAGAAGCAACATGGTGTGGTTTTTATCAAACTTATGTACTCTTTGGGTTGTCAGGATTCAGAGCTGTTTACCTCATGTGGCTGTATGGCTGTATTGAAATTTTGTAGATCTAATTTTTAAAAATCTGTGAGGAAACTTACATGTAAATAACTTCATATTTACTATTTCTAAATATGCAATTGAGATTCAAACAAATTACAGCGTCTCTGGTAGCCAGTACAAGCGGTTACCTGTATAAACCATTGTATCACACTTCACGTGGCATTTTTTTTACAGTACTGTACGCTCTGAAAGCTGGTACAGTAACAGCTATGAAAATGCTTCCTTAAATAACTTTTGACAGTATTCATTCCGTCATGTTGAGCCTCAATTTGTCAGATGCTATTTCTAAATATTGACATAGAAACTTATTTCAGTATCTCTGGCAATTAAGTGGTTATATAAACCAATGTATTACTTTATGTGTGTCTTTATTTATATTCTTGTATGCCCCAAGAGCTGGTACAATAACAACAATGAAAAAGTAACCTTATGTTGCATCTGATAGATTATTTATTGTGTAGCGATATTATTGTCAGAGCTTGTGTGTGCTTGAGTAGAGGCCTGAACCTAATTACTTTCAAGTAATTCAGTTTTTAACTAGTTTTCATTATCTTGGTTGGAATTTGTTAGGTGACACAAGCGCCCCTAGCAACAGTCTTTATCAGTAGATACGCCATGTGCTCTCCCCAGTCTAAGTTCAACTAGGAATAGACAAGGGGACTTCAGCTTTATGATATCTGATTGATACTTCTGTTTAACTTAATTTATTTGGGAACCTAAGATTTATTTACCACCTATTCACTTTTTATCATGTGTTCATGTTAACGGGCGTAAGAACGTAAACTTAGTGGCCAGGAAAAAAATTTTGGTTCACGAACACAGTTGTGTTAATTTCATTTTTTTTTTTAGAATGTTAACATACTGTAACTACTTAACTGGTGTGTAATATTTCATCTTAGATTTTTTAGAACTTTACCATGTTCCTGCTTAACTGGTGAGTGTATTGTAAGTTTCACTGAAACATAACGAGAGTAAAAACTGTGTACTTAACCTGTGCAACTGTATACATAAGCAATAAACCCTACATAGAAACAATAGTAGTGTGTCTCATTGCGAGTGTGCTTGGCATCTGTCGTGGCATACAAAGAGAGAGTAAGTTTATTTGAGTATCTACCATCATGAAATACTTCCATGCTGATCCCTAATTGCCCTGAGATGGTTCGTGCTCCTATCCTCAGTTGAGTAATTGTTGAGGTGGCATACATAATTTCTATCTACAATTAGTCCCCCGCAACTCAAGACTGGTTGCAACACTATGCGTTAAATTCTTGTCAGGCAAGGAAAATGCCACAAATGTCTACGAAACAAACACTATCTCATACAAACAAAAAATAATGAACATTTACCGTGCAAAAACCTGTGATGTCCTGGCTATAAATTGTTTTATCAGAGTTGTAATAAAATAATAAATTGGTGGTGCTACCATACTTAGCACGTTTCTGTAAAATAACTACATGCCAGAAACTGTAACTAAAGAGAATATAAGATAATTAAAGTACAATTTAATTGCATCCAAAGCTTATCTCAGTCTTGTATTTTGTCTTGGTCACACCAGGCAATTTATTTTGAGTCATTAAGTGATTAATTAAATACAGCAGCTACAAAGAAAGATAAATGTTAAACAATAGTAACACAGATCCTATGTAATGATGTAGGATAAAGTGAATGATCAATCTTGAACTGTGGTCCTTTCTCAGTATGAGCTTCCTGCATCTTGTAATAAAGATGGACTTGCTGTCACAATGTGTGTGTACATATCTGTAATACTTTTTTCCAGTGTATCATGTTTAAAATGTAGCAATAAAGTGATGCAGTTGTAGAGTGTGAGTTTCAAATTAATGATGTTATTTAAAAATGTTATTATTGCTTGTAATTTTAGATGTACAAGTGTGCAAGAGTGCAAAACTTTGACTTTGTCGTGTGATGATTGTCTTACAATTTTTTTTTCTCATTATTTATGACACCATGTCTCAAACATTCATTGTGCATCTTGACAATTACTGTAGAAGCCTAATATATTGTGCTACCAGGTGACAATTCAGACCTGTGTTTACACCATCGCTATTTTCCATTTTTTAAAATCAAATAATATGGGTCTTAAGTGTTATATATTTATTAGAAAAAATTTTTTCACTATAATTTTGGTTTTCAAACTTAAGTTTCCTTTTGTGCTGTCTAAATTGAGAGATGCATACTAACACATAGTTCAATCTTGTTTATTTAATGCTGTGCTGCCAGTAGAAAGTTACATCCAGGAAGAGAAAAGAAATGTGTGATTATTTGATAGTCTCAATTTCAGTGTGCGACATCTTTTATTTGTAAACCAAACACGTAGTTCATGAATACCTCCACTTGCAAATCGAACTATGAGATAAAGGAACAGTTTAGTAGGAAAAAAATAGTATGCTCAATATTTGCCATAAACCATGTTTTTACATCCTGTTTATAACCTTGCAGTAAATTAGGTAACGTATGAGATGTTAGCTGTGGGGAATTTTTTTGCCAAAGGATAAGAAATAATACAAAAGTTGAATTTTTCTTCATTTTTTAAAGGGCCGGCCCAAGTAACTTTGTCACCCCAGGCATCTGACTAAACATGCCACGTTCCTCTACCAATTCCACTTTATTATTATAATTTATAACTTATTATTATTTGTCTAAAACATAACTAAATAAAAGTAAATAAAATGAATTATTATTAGTATTATTATTGCAGTTATATAACGCAATACCATTGTTTTCTCATTTGTTGTTTATCTTGTCTTAAGACAAAGTCATAAAATGTAAGTGTAGTTTGTACCTTCTTAATCAATTTACAGTATATTTTGGGTTATCTACACAACTACAATGTTATCTGAAATGTGGAGTTGAATTGAACTTGAAGATAAGAAATTTAGCACCCTCACAGTCACACTACCTACCTTTAAATGTATTATTTTATTCCTTACTTCATCAAAATCATAGCACTGTCTTTCCTTTCTTCTAAAAGTATAGTTTGTTTCGGGAGCCCCCTCCCCCTTTAAGTGGTACCCCAGGCAGTGGTCCATGCTCTGGGCTGGCCCTAATAGTCATGTATTATACATCTTGGTAATCAGTTATAATTTTTTGTAGATTTCGTGTCATTACTGGTAACAAATTAACCAGCAACATAATATCTGTAGAACTTCGTACTGTACATAATGTCACAAATAAAGTCACTTTTTTTCCCTCCTAGTACGTAATATGTATATTTATGACTGATAGGTGTTGATTTTGCAGTTCAGAGGCATAACAATACTAGATCTGATAATGTAAATTACTATTATAGTACCGGTAATACACTGTCTAATTTCCCTACAAAAATTCATTAAAAATTTACCTCCCCCAATATTTGTTTAGCACTCAACATTTACATTTACTTTTGCAACAAAGGGAAGTCATGTTAATATTTCTGGAGTATTACTTCAAATGACATATGAAGATTGAAGTGAAGCATGTGCTTGTGGTACAAAATTTATTTAGAGAACACATCTCCCACTCTGAGAAATAAGTCTGTTTCGATTTTGTTAGGGGAAGTCGTTATTAGTGACTATGGCACTTCATAAAATTTGTGCCCGTACAGTTTATTTTTTGTGTAATGCATAGTTGTCAACTCTTATGATTTTCCCCTACAATGTACGATTTTGTGCCCTGTTGTACGGTTGTATGATTAATGTGAATTATTGTACGATTTTCAAACTTTCCAATTTTTTTGTATTAAAATCGGTAAAGTTTGTAAACTTGCAGAAACCAAAACTACCTATACTAGGTTTGTTTAGATTTGCATGAATATTAAAATTATGAGCAGTATTTATTATAGTACAACAAAGTAATCCTACTGTAATATACATTCAGTAGTTTCCCTGTTAAGTTTGTTTTCTTTATAATAGCCCTAGGGAGGCTATTTAGCCATGCACACAACATATGAATAATAGTCAAAATATTTAGCTAATTTTATTTATTACTCAGCATGTTCTAATTTTATTTTGCATACAACATATTGATATATTAACAGTGTACTATTTTATTTAAAAAATAACCAAAGTGTTTTAGTTTGATGGCATTTACATATACACAACACGCGAAATGCCACGACTCATTTATGCACAATTTTACTCATTTTGAAAATTGTACTATTTCTGAATCCTTGAGGTTGGCAGCTATGGTAATGTGTAGTGTTTGTCTTGTGAAATAAAGGAACAATCTGAAATAATTTGCCCTCCATAGCACATAAGAAATATTTCTTTAGCTTTATGTCTTTGTGGTTGTCACAAGCCTCATTCTGGACATTAGAAATGTCAAATTCTCCACTGTCACATTCAGACTTCAAGCCCACACAAAGTTGTCCAGACTAATATTTGTCAATTAATGGATAAATAACTTATAAATACAATACAAATGAAGAGAAGGTTAACCCTACTTTATTCCAAACTTTAGTTTATCAAATTCTGGATGTCGAATGTTTATGGAAAGCAATTAGGTGTTGCATTACATGTATTAAATTTAATATTGTTATTTTTGTAAGCTTGACGAAAGAGCCCAGCAGATTTGTTGGCACATGATCACCCATTGGGAAATAATTGCTGCGATTTAACAGCTTGAGCTTTTTACGTATGTTCAGAGATGGGCATCCATTTGTTTTGTTTTACTACAAAACACTTGTAAAGACATTCATCTACCGTAGTTCATTATTTTCTCCCACATCCTTTGCAGTCCTACATAACATCTTTGTTTTCAGGATACCACTTGAAATGCAAATATGCAGTGTGGAAACATGTTACATCAATTTTCTACTGTATTTTGCTCTGTCAGAGTTGTTAAAATTGATACAGTAGCCCACATTATTAGTTGTTTGGTGGTTAAATCCTTTAAAAATCAAACAAATGCAAAGTACATAAATGTTATGCATGTATTCAGGAAGCAGGATATACTCCAATCAGCTCCAACTTCATCTAAGTTTAGTTGGTAAATTGCAAGTGTGGCCACCTGGATGTAACATAGTTAGGAGTTCAGATAAGAAAACTTATTAAACAGCACAATTAAGAACCTTAAAACTTATATTTTCCTGAGGGAAGACCCCTGCCCCCCCCCCCCCTTCGGCATCTATGACAAATCCTAGTCACTGGCATACTTAAAAGATAAAAGAAACCAAAATTTATGTGTGTAAAAATTTAAAGAATAGAGGTATTTTAACTAATCAAAATGCATAATTCAGATATTTGTAATTTGCTGCAGCTCATCTTTGAGAATTTAATGAAACTACTAAGATATTTAATGCAGTCCACTGTGCAGATAAGCAACTAAATCTGGAGACTATTTTACATGTACAATGTACAGAATCACTTCTAGACTTCTGTTAAGAGCACAAGGAACTGTTGACATTTTCATTGTATATTTGGATTTAGTATTGTTTTTATACAAACAGGTTCCACTGCATTTGCTGTTTTACCAGGGTATAAAAAATAATAGCCTAAACAATCCTATAGCAACAAAAAAAAAGTCAGCAGTATATATACATATTATGTAGGTTCAACAAGTACTGAGCCACATCTAATATAATTGAACATGTGACTTACTGCTCTTCCTTATGCCACAACTTGGAGTAGGCAGCAAACTTCACTACACCATCAATATCAGCCATTAATTTAGCTTAGTATTACCATTCATTTGATATGTTGGATATTGAGTGCTCATGCTCCCAGTTTTGTGAAACCCAACACAAGTGCCGGGGATGTTAACAATATTTAAGTGCAGAACTCTCTTTTGGTCCAATACCTGGCATGCTGGATGAAATAGTGATGGAAAATTCCCTGACAAAGACTGGTCGACACATTAACAACACATCCCCAATTCTGTCCTAGGCACGTTGGACCAAGCGAGTGATCCGAGTACAAGGGTATTGACGAGATGTTGAACACGGTCGAAAATGTGTGTCTGTGCGCGCAACAAGATATTGATTTTGATGTTTGGCCAACTGATACATTAGCTGTGGCAGTTGAGCATGTGTCAGGTCATTGTCTTGGAGCTCATGCATGAATTTCGCAGTACTGTTGTTGTCTACTTCCTGTAGCTATGAGCACTCTGGTCGGTAGTATGGAACATGACTTAACAGTTTTTGGGTACGATTCGATTACTACTAACTTTGATGTGGATGTTTTCCTTGCTTACTACAAAGAACTTAAGACCATGATCTTTCATTTATTTCAAACAATTGCAAATAACTCAAATATTTTTTTACCAAATGCTTTGAAAAAATTATTTGAGACTGTGTACAGTCGTACGATACACAATTTTGGAGCAAAAATCTAAAAATCTGTTTGGTGTATTGCAACAGAAAAATTCAGATACAAACAATGATATGTGTGTTAAAACTTGAAGAATGAATTTTTAATATATGTATTAATCTGTGTCAAAAAAATATTTTCGAAACCACTGTAAAACTAAAGAGGGAGACCTTAAGAAACAAGAAAAACAGCTATTCTAACATATTTGAATACAAATGTTGTGAGTGATGAGCTACATGCAACCTTATATTTAAAAAAAAAATGTTGTTGCATGATGGCCTACAACAATTCAAAATACAGTAAAACCCTGTTAAGACATTTGTGTTGGGACAAGCAAAAATTATGCTTATTAACCAGGAAAACGTCTTTAAAGGGTCAAATTACACATGTACATATAGACAAGTGAAAAATTATTATGTTTATTAAGCAGGAAACTTCTTAAGAGAATTTTACTGTAAATTATATTTATAGGTGGTTCGGGTTAAAGTGAACACTCAAAAAAGCCCTTATTATCAGCCTATTTGTATCTTTCTGCACGTAACGGCTAAGAACAGGAAATATCTAACCTCTCTGGACACGTCACTTGATATTTGCCCGTATAATATAAACTGTGCAGTCAGTAGGCATCTATGCAGTTTGATAAAAAAACATTTATTATATAAAGTACAATTATGTCAATTTCTGTTGATTTTGTTAAAGTATTGTATTTAAATAGGAATATACATACAGTAGAACTATATCACATAACTGTGCTGCCAACTATACAAGCAAGGTAACTATAGTTAATGTTGAATTATATGAAGTAACAGCTAGTGATATTTTTAAAAAGTTAAATGTTTAGTGCTCACTTTATCCTGAATGTATACCAAGTTTTAAGAAACAACTGTCAGGAAATTTTTCTTACCACTAGTGAAGCAGCACAGTCGTAAAACATGCCTCACATTCAGTACAATTGGTTTAATTTCCATTTCAGCCAACCAAATTTCTAGTTAACCAAAGTTTTGCTATAAAAATCCACATGAATGCTGGGTTTGTTCTTTACCGGTAGTGATTTATCCTTTTATCATGTAATCCTACAACAATATTGATGCCATTCAGGGATACATGACCAATTATGTTACTTTTAAAAAAAAATTGTTTAAAACATGTTTTTAATCAAGGCATGTATCATGATTTAAAATATTTAGACTTATGTAAAATTAACATTTTCGGCAGTTTAACACCTCAACATGAGTTAACTCTTCTTTGTGAGTTTGAGCTTTGAGCATTTACTGTTTCTCTCACTAAATAAATTTATTTTTCAATGATCTTCCCTGAATATTTTATAATGACATATATTTCATTATCTTTCACTTTTGAAATGCCTTACAAAATTACCACCAGTGGATAATGTTTGAATGTGTTAAAGAGCTTTCCCTGTATCAGTTTCATTTCAAAGATGATACTGGCCTTGATTAGTTCTGACTGCTCAGCAATGACATCCTTCTCTGAAATGTGTGTAGCTATGATATTTACCAAACCATGAACAAAGGCTAACTACTGAAAAAGAACAATGCAAATATCGTAATTTTTACCCATGTACCACTCACTATATTAAAATGTATGAAATGAAATAAGGGTATTGGCATTGCATTAGTGTTAAGCTTGTGTGATTATTTGGTGTACATTAGTTAAAATATGAACATGTTTTACAAAGTGGATTATTGTTGACAATTGCTTAAATTGTAGTATTGTATGCTTACATTATCTGCAGCAAAATTTTAATTATTTTTATTGTTGCACAATATTTACTTGTGATTACGTAATTTTCACTCACAGTAAAAACATCATGGATAAAAAAATATTGTCTGAAGCTAATATGTGGTGGTGGTACATGAGTTGCGATTCTGCACTATGTAGTATCTGAAAATGTTATTGTTAAATGTCAGGTGTTATCATGAACACTTGTCAATTGAAATGTTTTAATCTTTGTATGTACAAAACAATGTAAAATTATGTATTTTTATTTAAGTATGCGGAAAATACCTTACCACAAACATGTGTAACTTAAAAGACTGCTAAAATCTAGTTTCAAATGTGTCATTACTATAATCAAACTTCAGCAACATCTTCCATAAAGTTTCCTTCTCCCTGCAAATATTCCTTGAGAGTTAATCAGCAGCTGTATAAAGTCTATGTATCAGTATTGTATAACAGTGATGTGTAGCTTTTAGTTTCTGAGTTGCTACATTTTGTAGACCCTCATCCAAGCTTAATTTCTGTACACAACATTTTGATGATGAAATTGTCCAATATTATAATAAAGAAAATATAAAAATTTATCTAGCATAAAGTGAAAAATGCTTACCACCTTAACCAGAATTTTTTTTTAAATATTACACTTTTGAAAGTAGCTCTTCCTGAGACTTACCTGTGCAGCTATTCAAAAAGTAAAAATGTACATGGGATGTCTCATATTTACTCTTCTTCTGATGTTTTGCAGTGAATTTCAAACAGCTTTTCATAATAAGGTGAAACATACTAATGACCTACTTTGATGGAGAGCATGGTGACATTACAGCGAGTGCTGTATGTGGTTGTTCACACTACAGGTTCTGCCTACCAAGCCACAGAGTTTAAAGGGGAAATAACTGGTAAAATAATTAAACAGTGGACCAATTTTGAATTGTATTTTGCGCAAATTTAAAAATATATATATATATTTCAATAAAAAGGATTAGCCTACAATTTTTTTTTTCTGCTACATAAATTTTTAAGCTACATTTTAAGTATTATGTACAACATATTATAAAATTGGCAAACTTTCTTCTATGGAAGAATTCTCCTAAATTTCACATAGTGTTTTTTTTACATGCTATCTTTAAAATTTGTCAAGTAAGAAGTATGTAATTAATTTTAATATTGATTCCTTATTTAAATTGGCAGCAAGTTAGGCACAATCAAAGATAATTAGGCGAATACAGGTTGCAGCTGGTGTGCATGAGGAAAATAAAATCAATGGTTTTCTGCAGAAATGTAAGGAAAGTTTTCAATTGCAATTTTCTATATCTATTTATAAAGCTACGAACAGCAATGGCCCTTAAGAATTACTTGTCTGCACAATCCAAACACACTTTTTCTGTGGCAACAAGTGTCTCAAACCATTTTGTGAAGGAAAAATTAATAAATAAAGTTCTGTCTTTATTTTACAAATAATCTAATTATCACATTGCATCGCATTATAAATTACAACATATAAGGTGATAAAATAAAAAAAACAGAGGACTTCTTAAATAATATTAATCAAAACCCATTACAATATAAACTCCCAATGAAGTAAGTTGCAAATATGACAAGAGAAACCATTAGACTTAAAAAAAAAACTGTTGCCTGATGGAAACACTTCAGTTGGTCACCCTGAGTTAATATGTAAAAAAAACCTACCAATATATGGCTGTAATTATCACTGTGGAATGTACAATGTTACATATTATCTCTGCCAACAATAATTCAGTCTTTGATAGCATTTTTAAAGAACCTTGAAAGAGCCTCGTTATTTGCAGAACCACCCCACAGTGGTGCAAAAATTCTTCGCTCCTCTTCCAGCATTGTCTCAGCATTTGCAGTACTCTCACTGCTTACTATCTTCTTGGCTGCCCTCACAACAACCACGTCAAACAAGGTTTTAACCTTTAGCCACTGTAAAGCTTCTCCCACGGCATTTTGCTCGCTTACAACACCGTCCGCCAGTCCAATGTCTAACGCCTCTGGAGCTTTGACAACCTTTGCAGTCAGCAGTAGGTCTAGTGCTCGATGTGGGCCAGTCAACTTGACAAGTCTCATGCCTCCGCCCCATGCTGGGACAATCCCCATTCGTCCGTGCACAAAGCCAATCCCTGCCCCTTCTGGAGTCATTAACCGGTAATCACAGGAAACTGCAATTTCCGCTCCTCCGCCAAGAGCACCTGAAGGTTTAGTCAACAGGAATTACACATCAGTAAAGAAACAGTTTAACAATGATCCCTTTGTGCTATGGCACACTGTATGCTGCAATTTCCAGGAAACTATAAGCGTGTTACCAATACTGGCATCTCATCTATTTTGTAAACTTTTTCTTTGAAAAAAATTCGCAAACCATTTTACAAGCAAAGTTTACAAAAAATCCTTTAAGTAATAACTCTTAGAAATGTACTGCCAGATTAATTAGACCTCTTCTATAATCATGCTGTGAAATCAAACAAGTGACAGCATACACGAAACATTATGTATGATAATTACTGGCACGAGAGACCACATACCTGATCCTTCAACAAGTGCAACTGTAACTAGTGGCAGCGTATAAAGGCGATGCAGGACGTGATGCATGAATGTAGCCATCCTAAAGCCGTCATCAGGATTGGCAATAATACGTACAACATTCAGATCTCCCCCAGAGCAAAAGTTGCCACCTTTCCCAAACAATAGCACACCTTTTCCCATTGACCAGCCTTCCAAAATTTCTATTGCTTCCAACAGTTCTACCATCATCTTTCCTAAAATAATAATAATAATAATAATAATACTGAGAAAAAAATGTCTACCATAAATTTTTCTTACTGAACTATGTTCTAGTATTTTAAAAGTTAAAATAATACACAGATTTTTAACAATTTTAAAATAATTATCTTTAAAATAAATAAGTAGTCCTATGGAATGTTTTTCATAAGTGTCTGTATCTTTCATATCTTCTACTACACTTTAAACTCCACAATGGCAATGCTTCATTGACTTACGACCTTATAAATATTCAAGTTTACACAAAACAAATGTACTATGTTCAGTAGGTCTTCCGATCCATTAGCAAAAAATTCATTATGAGAATTTACCAGCAAAGTTTGGCAGGATGAATTTATAAAGTAAATCCTCTATTTACATCATACCGGTTTACATCATTTCAGAACGTCACTAATATTTGAGAACCCTTTTTTCAATTTAAATAGTAGCTGATTCAGAATAACGTTAACATATTCTTGCGTAATCTCGTTAGGTTTAATCCAATCTTGTGCACCAGAGTTAACATTCTTATGTTCAGAACGGTTTGTTTGTAGGCTGTGGGCACCTGGTCTGACTCAACTTAAGTTGTTTTGATTTACGTCGCTGTTTTCAGGAACCTAACTACCTGTATTAAAAATCCAGCTCTTTTATAAACAAGCGCTGGCACCTCTCAGATGTAAATAATGACTGCTGGTTCATAACAAAAAAAAAATTGCAGCAGAGGGTATTCCAAGCTCTTACTGCTGAAACTCTATGTTGGGTAGGTATTAGCAGTATAAAACAGGCCCATTACAGCTTAGTTTGAATACTGTTAAAGTAACACCAGTTCTCTTTTTGTTAAATTATTACTCTTCATATGTTTTAATTTAAGAATAAGGTTCAGTAGACTTTAAACTAATGTCTGTTCACAGTAGATTAGTGTCAGCTTCAAATATACATTGACTTTATTGTCGTTTGATACATTAAACCTGAACATAGTGCATTCTTGAAATCAAGGACATTGACTTAAATACCGGTATGTTACAGGCTTTATTGATCTGAAAGCCTGAATGAGCATGCAAAGTTAAACAATAAATATAAAACCAAATTTTAACCAATTTTTACATTGAAAGACATTGCAGTGATGAGTTTTACACTTGACATGCTATTTACAGTACCACGCTAGGTGTATGTATGATCTTGTACATGTGGTGATAATTGTAGTAATATGTATGCTTTCTTTATTTTGACAGGTTTTCTGCTTGCTAGTATATAAGAAGAATTTTGGTAAGTATGATAATCTGAACAAGCCTTAATTCAAATTCTAGTTTGGATTAATGGAACTTATTTATACATTTGCATATTAACTCCTGCACCTTAAGCTATAATTTTTTTAAAAAATGTAAGTAAAATCTCAATTTCACAAGATCCAATTTTTAGGGAACCTCACTTCTTTTAAGAGGGCCTCATGTTTACAGTGATACTGTATTTTACAAACACCAATTTCGTAGTTTGAATATACAGGATGTTCGGAAATTCATATTACAAACGTCAAGGGCGAGTAGAGGGGACTGAGTAGACAATATTTTGAATAGGAAGCCATGTCTGGAAACGAACCTTTCCATGCTATAGCAATTACAATGTGTCAGATGTAATAGTGTTGTTTCGCAACTGGATAGGTAGTATGACATCAGAAGAGCACCATGTCAAATGAGGTGTGATGTAAGGTACAAGTGATGTTTGACTCATTACAGAAGAAAGTCAAATTGATTTGGTAACAATGTCAATGTAACAAACAAAATTTCATTTATCACACTGACGCTTGTGTTAACAGTGGGGAAAACACATTTCCGTCTGTTTCCTGCAAGGGATGTGCCCCATACAAACTACTCACTATAACAGAGGCTCGATATGATGATCAGAAACACTGTTGTACACATTGTACCAATGAATAATGTTTCACTACACTTGTTCTCTTACACCAGGTATCCCGTTAATCTCTTGCACAGCGACCATAACTTGTGCCACCAGTTCTTTCTCAGTCTCAACAGAAGTCTCGTACACCATAGATTACATACAACCCCACAGGAAATAGTCCAATGGCGTTAAGTCCGGCGATCGTGGGGGCCATGCAATAGGACCATCCCGGCCTATCCAGCTCTGCCCAAATTGTTGGTTAAGATGTTCCCAAACGTCATGTGTAAATTGCGACAGTGTGTCATCATGCTGAAACCACAGTTCTTGATGGACATTCAATGGCATGTCATCCAAGAACACAGGCAATACGTCCTGTAGGAAGATTAAGTAAGCAGCACCCGTTAACTGCTTGGAAGAAGATACGGCCCTATCACTGGACAGTGAAGAATGCCTGCCCACACATTGATCGAAAATTTGTTTTGGAATCCCCTGACGTGCGTCATACGTGGATTTTCATCTGCTCAGACACTGCTGTTTTAAGATTGAGAACACACTCCCTCATGAATTTACATTCACTGGTGAACAGAACTCTTTGTGGAAAGTGGGGCTCATCAATGCAGCAGTGCAGAAACCACATGCAGAAGTTAACACGTGGTGCAAAATTGGCTAGTTGCAATGCCTGTACCCTTTAAAGGGAAGGGGGGTAAGGATGTAGTTGTTGCTTGTGCAGAACCTCCCACACTACACTGTTAGAAACATTCAATGCACGTGCAATTGTTAGCGTACTTGTTGACGGGTCCTGCTCAACATAGTCAAGTACAGCTTCTTCCATTTCGGGGATGCGGCGTCTCTTTGGAGCACCACAGTCCCTCCTCTCGACAATCAAGGTACCTCGTTCTTCAAGCCGTCCCACAATTCTGGCAAAAAGGTTATGTGATGGAGTCGTATGTTATAGATATCACTCTTGATACAACCAACGGCTGCTCTTCCATTCCCTTCTGCTGTGCCAGACACCAACATCACGTCCATGTATTCTACAAATGTGTACTGAATCATGTTGATCGGAGACACTGGCACACGAATGGGGCCCCAGGCATGATACCACAGCAGGGTAAACGTCACATGCCATCAGGTGATCCTCTGCCATCCCATCCAGTTGCAAAACAACACCGGCACATCTGACACATTGTAATGCCTGTAGCACGGAAACACTACATTTCCGAACATGGCTTCCCATTCAAAATATTGCCTACTCAGTCCCCTCTACTAGTCCTAGTAGTTAGTAATATGACTTTCCGAACAACCTGTACAATGCCGATTTACTGAGACATTTTTAATCCTCCACATTACTTCCCTCCCCCTAACCCCTTGTGTATAGCACAGGCATTTGGAAAAAAAAATCCATATGGTAAAGTACAGTTTTGGTGATAGATGCAAGTCAACAGGAAATAAAAATGTAGTTTTTTTGTGGCCACTAGCATTCCAGAGAATTATTTTAAAATATGCATAAATAGAACATCAAATATACAATAAATTTATTGTTTTTAGCAATTTTGGACAGCTACAGAATAGTTTTAATAGTATGTGTGATCAGTGGCGGATCTGTTGGGGGGGGGGGGGGCTAAAGCCCAAATTGGTGCTTGAACTATGAGTGGCTAAAAGTTGATAAACGATCTTATAAACTAGCATATGGTTAGTAACGCAAATTATTTAGTTAAATAAATACATGCATGATATGCAAAGTGTTATTTCAAACATGGAATTCTCTTGAGACAAAGAAAACCAAATTGAAGACAATGTGCCCAACCAGATGGGTTGAGAGACATGACACACTCATATCATTCAAGGAACTCTTTATAGCTATCCTTACACTGCTTGATGAAATGGTAACCGACAGAAACTTTGATTCTGAAACTTCATCAAAGGTGTGTATGTACAGCTCTGCAATGAGGAGGTCTGACTTCTTAGTAGCACTAGAAATAACAGCATATCTTCTTTCTCTGACTTTGAAACTGAGTGAAAAGCTACAGTCCCTAAAACAGGACCTGTCTACAGGAATTAGACTTGTAACTGATGTGGTGGATATCTTAAAAGATACAAGAAAGGAGGCAGAAATGGTATTTGGGAAAATTTTTGAAGAGGTGTGAAGATATAGGAAGTAAAATCACTCTTCCAAGAACTTGTGCCAAACAAACAACAAGGGAAAATACCCCTGCTAGCAACGCAGTAGAATACTTCAGAAGAGTTGTTTTTTTGCCAGTGGTCATGGTTGAGCATTTCATTTCTCAGCTTGAATCAAGATTTAACTGTGACTTTGTTGGTGTTTTGCCTCTGCAAAGCCTTATACCAACCAACAGTGGTCTTAACAATGACGATGAAGTAATAAAGGCTTCTGTTAAGTACAAACAGTTTCTGAAAGGTTCGTCACTTAGATTACAGCCAAAGTTGAAACTTTGGCGGAAAAAGTGGGATAATACAATTACAAAACCCAAGACGGCAAGTGATGCATTAAAAGAGTGTGACAGTACACTTTCCCCAAACATTGCAGTTCTACTTAAGATATTTGGAACAATTCCAGTCACGACAAATACAGCAGAAAGGAACTTCTCTACTTTAAGGTGCTTCTTACTTGTGTAAATAAATGTTTGGTCTACAAACTCCATAAATAGCCTATTACCGAACTTTTTCTGGAGGAGGACCCCATACTGCCTTTTGGGTTTGAGTAGCCGAGGGTAGTTAATTACACTTACACAGCAACCTTTCCTTAAACATTTGGATTGAACACCAATACAGATGTGATGTTTTTGCGATTTTAATTTCAGCTTCGTTATCAATAAATGTGGGTGTTTTTGTTTTTGAATTTGTATGAAATTGTTTTTGCTATTTATTTTTCATTCTCATAGTCTCAACTTGGCATGTGACCTGGATTGTACTTTACACGCAGGGGTGTTGCGAAAAAGTTCTAACCGCTTCCCCTTTAGCCACAAAATTAACATAAATGTACAAATTATTATAACCATTGCGATGTGTAAAACAATCTCCTTCCGATATTAAAAATTGTTTGATTATGCTGATTTTTCGAAATTGTCCACATAAACCAATTCTTCCAGAAAAAATTGTTACATTTTCTGTCGTTGATATAACCTACATTGAGGCACTAAAAACTATTAAATATCACCTTCTTGATCCTTGAAATCCAATTTTTGGACCCCACACTTTACCACTTTAATTCAGGGGTGGGGCAAGAAGCGCCATGGATGAAAAGCAAAATTTTGTTCAAGCCCCCCCCCCCTCCTTTTTTTTTTTTCCAGCTTCTAGATCCGCCATTGTGTGTGATGTCTTAAAAAGAATCATTTGAACCTTTCCTAAAGTGTGTTTACTTTTCATAGGCAAATACAGTTGTTTAAGGATATGTTTTAGTAGTATTATGCTTAAAAATGTATTTAAAATTCTGTGCAATGCATGTCAGGTGACATGCAGGTGATCCTTTTTGGGAAGTAACATAGATATTTTATCATGAAATCTACATCACTTTGTACTTCTGTCATATAAAATACTATTACAAAGTTACTCTCTTGGGCACTGCCAGGTTCACTAAGGATGGAGGATTTGATAAACTAAATGAAAGAAATTACTTAAATTTCCTAATATATTACAAATCTTATAGTAATTTAAATTTTATATAATGCTCATTTGTTAACAGTTCAGTAGTATAACTTAACATGTACAACTAATATTTATACACAACATTAGAACACTTTGTACTGTATTCTGACACTACATAATTATGGTAATGTAGGTCTTGCTCACAATAAACAATCCTCAAATTATTATTCTAGCCAATCTTCATTAAAAATAATTAGTTCCATATTTCCCTCACTTATCACAGCAATAGTGCACCCTACTCATCCATACCACATGCAAATGCATCATCCAAATACTCACCAATTCTTCCGCCACTGTACATACACACTTGCTGCACTGCCCCCACTCAAACGTGTCGATCCCACCCTGCTCCTTGCAATCGCCTCCATCTCTGCCTTTCTCATATTCTCCGCTGCTGAGCTTGTCAGCACCACCGCCAATGTTTCTTCCGCTGAGTTCACATCTCAGACACTTCCATACGCTGGTTAAGCACCAAGCAATCGTTCTTTACTCAGACGCTGCGAGCCTGCTTTGTAGTCGTAGCACCACCATAACCTTACCATTCTCACAGCTCCGCAATGACTTGAACCCACCATGAAAGTTTCAGGTACTAGAACCAACTATGTGTTCTTAGAAGGCGTCATAACCATAATGGCTGGTACGCTCTTCCCGGTCAGTCACACTGACATCGGAGGAGGAGGAAGTGTGAAGTGTGTTATGTTGCCTGAGAGGAGTCAGTGTGGCGCCTGACATTGTGCAAGCTGCGGTCAAGCACTGTCTCATTCAAATACATTATGTGAGCAATGAGCTTTCCATCTTAGGTAAGTATTTTCTGTAGGCTAATGTTTGCAGTAGATTTACATTTCACCTTCCCTACAAGAGCATTAACTAAACTTGACCATAGATAACATACATTCTTACTTGCCCTGACAATACACTGCACCTGATTGATTTTAACATTATTTAACATGTTCCAACAGTGACATACTTTATCTCGGTAATATAACAGACAGAGGTACAAGTACTTACAGATGATACTTGCAAATAGGTACACACATGTGAAGGGACAACACACATTTTTTCGGGGAAGCACTGTTGCGACATTTCGCCAGTATCAAACTGGCTTCCTCGAGTGGCAAGACATGGCACACTGCAGTCCATCTGCAGTGCTGTAATCTGTAAGACTAGCGGCCAGAAGGCGAACTTAGCATGGCGGAAATTTCAAACATGAGGACAGTAATGTAGGTTTGGTTGTGATAGCTTCTAATGGATGGGGAGTAAGGGTAGAAAAAAAAGTTGCCTGATATCAGGGCCTGGAGACTGTCTGGACTTTGTTAGCCTAGCGGCCTATTTCCCGCCATACTTATATTTTTGATATTTTATCTCATCTCTGCTTATTGTCAAAATACTGTGTAACCTTTCCCTTCCCAACTACACTAATCTACAGTGTTCTCACCTGTGATGGCATTCCGTTTCTCTGGTTGGTTCAAGCACAGTGTGGCTATGCCGGTGACGTCATCTTGAACCAGGTCTACACTACCCCCACCAAGCTGAAGCAACATACTTTGTATTTCCGGTAGAGGAGTTTCTGGCTGGCTGTAATAGCATGCTACCTGTGTGGGTTTAATCTTCACATTCTGGTTCCTTGAAAATATGTACCTCAGCGCTGTTAACATTCCAGTCACGCACTCTGCAACAAAATGAAACAGCTGACAGTGTCGGCACTAACCACTTCAACCAAGAAGCCTCTTCAGTGATCTTGCCATATCGCTTGGTAGCTCACTAACATCAAAACAGAAAATTACTGTATTTGCAAAGTGCTGAAAACATATTTTCCCCATTACCTAGTTCAGCTGAAAAAAACAAACATAAACTTACTCTTTATTTTATATTATGCTTCACATAAAAGTAAAAATTTAACATTTCACAACAAAAATTAAGAACATATGCAGGATAAACAGAAATCCTGTCGTTCATAAATGGGCTATGAAGTACAACTAGTGAGGTTAAACCTGAATCTGAGTACGTATTTAAGACTGAGTAGAGTACATGTGATATATAAACAAAGGAGGAAGAACAATATATTGCAATAGGAATAAGTATTGGCAGACCTGGAGGAGGACAACGTAGTTGACAGCCAGACATTGGGGACAAATACATGTTAGGCTAAAATGTTTGTTGAGCTGTGG